>JAPKLX010000148.1:361440-392297 GCA_026898415.1 Leonotis leonurus | reverse complement strand
AGAAGAAGAAGAAGAAGAAGAAGAAGAAGAAGAAGAAGAAGAAGAAGAAGGAAAGACCGTCGAGCAGGAGAAGAAGAAGAAACAAGAGACAGTGGAGAAGACAGAAAGCGACAGAAAATGAAATAAAAGAGAAAGGAGAAGGAGAGGCGGAGAAGACGATGAAGGAGAAATGGGAAAGAAAGTTAGGGTTGGAAAAAAAAAAGAATAGGAATGGGTTTGGGCTGAATTAGTATTGGGTCATGGGCTATATTAGTAATAAAATTTAGTTGGACCCAGGTTTAAGAATAGAAATCGGGCCGAAATAAATAAGAAAACGGGCTGGACTTCGAGAGAAAATTTAATTGATCCGAAATAAAATAAAACAATTGGACCATACAATGAATAAGTGTCGGGTTAAATGTTTTGTTTCACGAAACGGGCCCCGATTAAATAAATTAGAATGAACTAAGATTTAAATTCTTAAGATTGATTTTAAATAATTAAATCTTTGGATTAAGATACTAATTAATTGGGTTAATTATAATTAGCGAATTTGAACCCAATAAGTAATTTAACCAAGTATAGATATGAAATAATGTTAGTAGTCGGATTTCGATCCTATAAATTCTTAATTAGTATTTAATTAATTATGCTACCTTATAAGAATTTAATTTAGAATCTGAAATTAGAATTTAAATTACTTCGACTAAGATGTCTCGAATAGTTATAGTATCTCTAATTTCAATTTAAATTGGTTGTAATGACTTTTAGAATATATTATAAAGAATTCGATAATTAGTTAATTATTGAAATTCTTTAAAAATAAGTTAGAATAATTACTAGAACTCGACCGTGAATTGAATAAGAAAAATAGAATAAATTATGCAATAATAGCATATTAATTCATTTTGATTAGACAAATGAATTATATACTCACGATGAGTATTTTTCTCTTAATTTCGATTAAGGATTTACGAAGGGAAATTTTAATCGATCAGCATCAGAATTTCGATCTAGATGAGGAAGCATATCAGGTAGGCTTTTATTTACAAATAAAATCGTATGCGTTGTACCAAATTGCTATTTTCGTCTCAGAAATTCTTTTAAAAAAAAAACATTATGAAGTATTGCATTGCCGAAAATATTTATTTTTGGTGTGATGCGTATCTGTTGAACAATTAATCGAATTCGGGTCTTTACAGATTTATATCTTTTAAGGCTAGTGTACACCAGAACTGTGAGTCATCTTAGCGGGTTGGCCGGTTCAGTGTTCGCGGAAAGTGGCCACTTTCCCGACACCCAGAATTACAGATATGTTTGATTACTCCAGAACTTAGACTGCGCAGTCAAACTTTTAAGATCACACAAGAATTTTTGTGAACATAGGTACTTTAGTGACAAAATCCCTATGTTGCACTGTGTTACGACAATGACAATTATATTAGTACGAATGTGATTTCGGCACGTGTTTACTGAGTACTTTCGTACTCAGTCCTGCATATATTTATAAATGTGCAGGTTAAGCGGTGATGTCAAAGCGGA
The DNA here is from genome assembly GCA_026898415.1 of Leonotis leonurus. Lineage (NCBI taxonomy): Eukaryota > Viridiplantae > Streptophyta > Magnoliopsida > Lamiales > Lamiaceae > Leonotis > Leonotis leonurus. The sequence continues at coordinate 390,776 of JAPKLX010000148.1, read as the reverse complement.
ATGCTCAGCGGTGGTTTTGTCGAACTTTTGCTCTTTTACTCTTGGTGATTTATATGTCGTCATACATATAAATCTAGAAATTGATCCATTTTTCCGCTGCTAGACTTTCGTTTCAGTATTCATAACTTTTCAAGCTTTTCCTTTAAACAATGACTTATGTATCGTTTTCCTTTATTTGGGCTGCGAGTCGCCGAATTCTGTTAGAATTTTCAATCATTGGAGTACGTTCCATGTTTTCATCCAAGAATCAGTACTTTCATTTCTTTTTTGTTATCCGTTTTATCTTCGAGTCACGTTTTATCGGTTTTACTAAGCATAGTGAAATGGGGGCGTGACAGCAACCGAACTTGTAATTCAAGCTCAGACCCATGTGGATTAGGCGGACATCCATATTATATTTTTACTTTATTATTTTTTTTAACATATTTAAAAATATATATAAGTAATTTATTATAAAATATATTTATATATTTTAATATTCATTAATATGTCTATTAATTTATATTTATCATACATTAAAAACAATGATGTTATTTATATTATTTTACTCATATTTTATTATGTCTATTAATTTATTTTTATTATACATTAAAAATAATGATTATATTTATATTATTTTAAATTTATGGTTTAATATAAGATATTTAAATATTTGGATCAGACTTGGGTATGTCGGGCCTAAACATTAGCCCAAATCCGACCATAACGTCATCGGATCGGGCTTGGACAGATTTGAGTCGGACCGTGTATAATTATCATTCCTAGTAGGGGCTCAAAATAAGAGAAAGATGGTCGGGTTTAGGGATGACAATGTCGGGCTGGGTCGGACTTCCCTATGCCCAGATCCGCCCCTCGGTTATATGTACAAGCTCATGGCCCGGTCGGGCCTAAAAATTAGGCCCAAGCCCAGACCCATATAAATCGGGTGGACTCGGGCCAGACCCATGATTTTTTAATTAATTTTTTAAAATACTTTTTTTTGTTTTTAATACATAAAAAATATATCATTATTTTTTAATTACATTTTATATATTTTAACATTTATTATACTTTTAAATGTAAATAAATATTAAATCCAAATTTATTTAGTTGTATATGTTATTTAATATATATATATATATTAATTCATATTTATTATATATTAATTATAATAATATTATACTATATTTAATTTATAATTTATATATTAATTATATTAATGTCGAGCGGCGCTAAATTTTCATCCCTAGTCGAGTTTGTAAAATTCTTTAAGAGAATCCGTTGAAATCTCTTGTTATTAGAAGAGATTTTGTATAGTACAATTTATATATATTTTTGAAAGAGAATCCATAGACTATTAAAGTCCATAAACCGTTGAATATCTAAATATTTTAAAAGACTTTTTAAAATTCGTATTGAATACCTCAAGATTTTAAAGGACTTTTTAAAGGACTTTTTAAAATTTGAATTGAATAGCCCTAAATTTTAAAGGTTTATAAAAATCTCACAAAATCTACTACCAATACACCCTCCTACATATTGCAAAAGCAGAAGAATAGAGAGAATTGTTCTATAACACATAAGTGGACAACACATGGGTCGACATAAGAAACAAGAAATATATGGGGAGACTCTATTTTTTCTAATTCATCAGCTCCTTATAGAAAGATAGAAAGCAAACATAACCAATTTATTACAACATTAAACTTGATCAAACATCCTCACCATTCAAAACATATTACATGCAATTGATGTCTTCCTATGTAATACCCATATTTTTTAACGGAAAAAACTATAGAGGAATAATATATATTAACATAATGAGTCATTATGAAATTTTTTGAATTATTCAATTATTTATTGATAATATTGTTATTTTCTTTATAAAATGTGTTTACTGCAAAAGAAATTTACAAGTTTCCTATATCTCTTTTCAAGCAAAACCTTGCAAGATCTTAAAACTTATGTTATTATTGTTGGCCCAAGCCCAAATCCATTTGGCCCATCATTAACTCTAAACATACCTTTATATTTATTGGTAGCCTCTCCCATTCAATTTGAATCAGTCACTTTTAAAATAGTGTGAAACCAATCTTTATCTTTTGTTACTCATCGTTAGGTTTCTTCTTGACAAAACAGTTTGGTCTATTACCCAACATTGGGTATTCTTCTTGCTATTGTGAATCAGTGGCTGTGAGGTGAAGATATCTTAGTGATATCAAACGGCACATTCATCTATTCCTTTATAGAATATCATCGGGTTTGGAGGCTGGGCGGTGTTTGGGTTGCCGGAGCCGACGAGATTACGGTCTTCCTTTGGGTCCCTGTGGTTGAAAATTTGCATTGGAGGAGAGGCCACACCTGAGCCGATTTTATTATCTCCTCCCTTTTATTTTCTTACAGTAGTTTATTCGTATTGTATTTCTAGATTACTTGTTGTTTCTATTTCTCTTCTGTTTTGTATAGGAAGTGATTGCAAGGAAGCTGCCGAATATGGACGGTTGCATTCAGAGCACAGGGAAGTCAGTTTCATGTTCACGCCATCGACAGGTCAAGCACCGACGTTTGAGAAAGGTGAATCGACGGCGAGGCTATACCACAACAGTGGTATTAAAGCCTCGTTGGTCTCGCTGTTGCACCCTCTGCGTCGTGGGCCTCGTCGCCATAGGTACAACGATGTCTCAATTTTAGGTATCCCTCTGGTAAATTGGCTATATCATCTCTGCAATTTAAATTCCTAGAGACCGTCGAACGGTTCAACATAAGTCGTACATTTAAATTCGTAGAAAAATTGCCAACTGGTGCAGTATATGTTTAGGTATTTGTTGCTATTATCCTACGTGCTTGTTGTACCGTGGTTCGTTGATCCTATTTTTTGGGGGAATATTAACTTGTGTTTATATATTTTCCGCTGCTATACTTGATAATTTGACCTTTGTGTGTTTTTATCTTCTTTTCATATCTTGTGTTTATTATGATTCATAATTTGTATGGTTTGTCGCCTTTTAATGGTAAAACTGATTTTAGCATATGAAAATAAAAAATTAAATGTGTTTTAATTCAACAAAACGTGTTTCGTGCTTTCACTCCAAAACACTTTCTTAATCTATATGTCGAATCCATTGTGACTGCTTTTAGCGGAATAGAAATATTAAATTTTTGGAATGGAAGTATATAAATGGTGGGGTCCAAAAATATATGATGTAATTTATTAATTATGATGACACTATTTATTTATATGTAGTTGAGTATGCATTATATTTGCTTAAAACAATCAATATATTTGTAACGTTTTTGGTAGATAAATGAAGTGATCATCCGTGTAGAGACATGAATAAAGAACGACTTTATTAAGCTTTAAGACATGATTATATGAATGAAGCGCAACATACCTGAATAAGAGGAGTTCTGAAAATATGTATGTATGAAAATATTTTTTTGTTTTGAACAAGAAAAAGAATTTTATTTCAATAAAGGCATAAAAAATGCTTTCAACCATACAACAACAACAAGAAACAAACAAATCCAAAGGAAAAAGAAGCAACAGAAAACATCAAACTTATCTAACCACAAACCTTATTGACATGGATTAACAACCCAACTACTGAACTTAATACACATACATTCTTTCTTTTTCCTTCCCATTTCCCAGTTCCATGTCAATGCTTTGATTTCATTGAGCAACTTTTCATGATGTCATACTCCATTATTAAAAATTAGATCGTTCTTTTTGCTCCAAATTAACCATACCATACACATCCAAATAGCTTCAAGAGTTGCACGCTCTTTTTTCTCTCATGTAATGAATAAAACTGTGTATATTCGAAGTGAGTTTAAAAGTATTTTATACTCCCTCCGTCCCACTTAATTAGACTCATTTTTCTTATTGGGTTGTTCCATTTAATTAGACACATTTCCTTATTTAGCAAGTTTTAAAGCACAAAATTCTTCCCTCAAAAGCTATTATAATTAAATATTGATATGTGTGCCAAAAGCAAATGAGTCTAGTTAAATAGGACGGATGGAGTAATATCTACTCTCATAAACGTATTTGGCTTGAAGTAGAACAAAGAAGCATGATCTTATGTGGTACATAAGCGGGGTCGTTACAATGTTACTCCCTTCATCATGTTAAAAGTGACTTATTTTTCTTTTTTAAGTTGTGTCACTAAGATTTGTTTCTCAAACTGACAAAGAATTGGTTTTTAAAATATATGGACCCCATAACTTTTTCAATACACCACTTATTTTACGTGCCAAAAAGAGAGTAGTATATTTGATATGATAAAATTTAAAAACGCACTTGTTGAATTAATCCAAGAAATGCCTATTAGAAAGAAAGAAGATGATTCGGCCCAGTTAGTTGTCGTTCTCCTTTGCTTTTCCATTTTTACTATTTAAATTTGCAAATATAGTTATTACAAGTACATTTGCCGATATTCATACAACTTGCAAACGATTCACAAACCATGTCAAATTTATCAAATTCTAACATGTTTTTTTATGCTTGAGTTCGACTATAGTTTAATCTATTGTTATTAAGTTTGAACTCCAAATTGTTTAATATATATATATATATATATATACCAATTAGATTCGTGAATCTATCGATCTAAGTATCATTAAACTCAAACTCAAACTCAAAATCTTTTGATCTTGACTCAATTAATATCAAATTGTTTAGAGATTTTCTTGAGTCAAACTTGCGTGAACTTATTCGGCTCACTTTTATCCTTAAAATAAAAAATAGTCTCGTGTTCAAATTCACAGTCAAAATACGTGGTCTTTTAAAATAATTGTAAATAAAAGAAAAAACACAAGTTATCTCATTACAACAGATCCTATGTTCTTTAGATTGCTACATATTCTATTGTTAGAAGTCTGTGACATCTCTATATTTCAGAAGAAGTGGGCAAGCTTGATGGCAAGGAAGCCTTCTCAATGAAAACGTTAGCATCTAAATCAATTCTATAAGAAATGTCAAGGCCTTCTAATATAAGATGATAAACTACACTGCTCGAAACACTAGAAGAGTCCTGCTCTCCTCCGTTTTCACAACCATCGTCCACCTTTGAAGCATCGTCACCACATCTTCCACCCTCAGCTTCAGCGCGGGTTTGATGGAGACGGCTTCGTTGGGACACTGACCTTATGTCCCACGATAGCACCTGCCTTATCAGTGACTGGAATTCATCTCGAGAAGAATATAGCGACTTCTTTTCCTGAAAATGTTGAAAAGACTTGTCATCTCAATAATTTCATGTATCTAGCAATATTACTGGCAGTCTGACAATAATGAGTTCGATGCATAGTGATACGACTAGGAATACAAATAACGGAGGGCAGAGAAGAGGATATATTTATCATGTCTTACCACAACCGACCAACAATCTGCAAGACTGGATGAAAAGCATTCTGAGAAGTTTACAGAAGCTATAGCTAGCACGTCGTCCACCTGTTATAGTAAAATATCAAAGCATGGCTATGGTCACATAGTGATTCTCATTACACTTGAATCCACAAATAGATGGGTAAATTATTTGCACTACTGAACCTGGGAACATTGTCAAAGCTCGATATTCCTAAAAATATTACCTTCACCCAGTCAGGAACTATTGCTCCGCGGACATTGTCACAATATGGCAAATAAGGTTTGATGTCGAGGACAGGCTGCAACAGAGTCAAAAAATATATATTAGGTCGTTTGCATGCAAAATAAAGTTGAAACTACTTTTTTTTGAAAAATATGTAGAGACTACTTTGGTAATGCGACATCGAAACAAGAAAAGAAAATCTATAAATGATCAAAATATAGTTGAAACTACTTTTTTTTGAGAAATATGCAGGGACTATTTTGGTGATGTGAATTCCAAACAAGAGAAGAAAATCTATAAATGGTCAAATCGATTACTTACAGTGCCATCAACCAGATCCACGCCAGAGAGCAACAACGTGTGCTGATGTATTGCCTCAACCTAGAAAGGAGGCAAAAGGTACTCATCTTTCATAGCTAACATTTCTAAAATCAATGACAAGACAATATAGCTTTTCCCAACAAAAAATATTTTCCAAAACACAAGATATGTTCCAATAAGCTTTCATATATTTAGAAAATAGTGGTGATTGGTGAAAGATGTCGTTTCGCCTTTGAGCATACCTTTGCCACAGTTAATCCAATAGGGCATGGGCGATGAGGAGATCGTGTTGCGAAGACTCCAATTCTTTCACCTTTCAGCTTTGGCACCCTTACCTGTATGCATAGATTTCACTTTCTTAAATCGATCATTAATGTTTAAAATAGTAATAAATTATAAAGATCAGATAACAAACCTTTGCTTTAAATTTTGACTGAGATGGATGCTTCCATAGCTTTTCAATATCTGTATTTAGATGGAACACGTAGATAACCCAGCAGTGAGAATATCCTTCAAGGCCTTCGAGAGCTGCTTGAGGAACCCGAGCAGGATCGAACATCAAGGATGCTTTTGCTATAGGTACAAGCAATGGCTGTCTCGGGGTTCCATTCCTGTACAAATGGCAACATATATCCCCAAATACATACATGAATCACAAAACTATTTTTTTCAAAATCATGACATCATGTCGTCTACCTACTAGTTTACCAGATTACCGCGTAGAGAAACAAGAGTGGACTACTCCAATAGGTGCCATGGGAAACGAACTAGATTCAACCTTGTCATTATTAGACCTGCTCAACGCTTCCCTCGTTGCCTGCAACATAAAATTAGTCAAATAGCAGCAGATGATGTCATGATGCCACAGGAAATTCAACAATGTCATGCAGTTCAGTTCACGAAGCACCATCTTTACGCATACTCTTTACAACATAAACATTAAGCACCACACATTTCATATTGAAGACTGCGGAGAAAACCTTGTGATTGAGCTCGTTCCTCGGGTACACCTAGCTCGAGAGCCTTATCGAGCCTACTGGTTTATTGTTTTGCTGTTAATAGTTAACAAATTTAGCTATTCATCTATATTTCTCAACAGCATAGTTGATTCATAATTAAATACTTGGAGTTTAGCAAAAGCTTAATAAAGCTATGGTCAATCAACTACGATTCGAGAACAATTCCACATAAACAAACACAGGCAGAGAGATATTAATTAGATTTCAGAAACAGTGAGTTAAGAGTTTCTAGTGAAATCCAGCCATAGTTTCTCACTCTCAAAACTCAAATAAAAGAAATAGTAAAATCAAGAGAGGGGGTAACATCGAACCTTCTGAGCCCTAATGCGGCCTTGTCTTTCAGCAGCACACTGGTCGAGAGCGCTCTTTAAAGATGCTTCGAGCTCTCGAATTTTTTGAATCGCTCCGGCATTTCGAGAATCCGGTTTCGATTTGCTCCTCCATAGAAAAACTGCAGCACTCAGAGTCAGAAACATCAACACATGAACAGTTGATTAAAGAGAAGGCGAGTCATCGGTCTTACTGGTGATGGCCGTGGAAGCAGACAGAGTAGCTAAAGCGATACTGATTGAGAGCGTGAGCCACTGTGATTTCACGCCGCCTCCGGTCATCAGTGTTTGGCCTTTTTGCTTGTTTTGGTTCTTCTTTGGGGTATTTCAGTTAATTTAGTTTCAAAAATAGGTTAATTAGCTCAGTTAATACAAAAACTAAATTATCATAAAAAATCGATCTTTAATAAACTACTACAAACTAAATTATCATAAAAGCAGTTCATCAGACAACTCCCAAATTTTGCTAGGGTTTTGAATTTAGCCCCAAATCAATTAATGCAAAGGGATGTGATAAGATCTCAAAATGTTCAAAATAAGTCTAAGATTCGAATTTTACACAACCGGAACTTTATAATTTAACATTAAATTTAATGAAAATATTCTATAATCTTCCTCGATCTTTTAGTTCAGATCAGCGCATAGAGGTGTGCAAAATCGGACATGATCCGTTAAATCGATCCAGATCGATGAGTTCGATTCGGATCAGGATTGATCCGTACATTAAAACGATTTGAATTGGGTCTTTTCTTTAGGATCGATGAAGTACCGAATCGGTCCGGATCAAGACATGCTCAAACCCGTTGGACTCGGAACCAACCCATATAAATAAAAAATATTTTTTTTTTCAATAAGAAATATATATAGTCTTTTAGATACTTTATTTATTTATTTATAAGAAATATATATAGTATATATACTTTTCTGTCTCATTATTTATGACACATTTCATTATTATAATACAATCAATTGAATATAAAACGTGTCATGATTAATGAGAATAGGGAGTAATATCTTTGATATTTATTTGTATTTATAAATTTGTGGTTGGATTAATGAATTACAATATTATGTTATGGTTTGAATTTTTAGTTTATATTTTCATCGTGAATTGAGAATATTTAATACTAAGATATGTTCAATTAACTATTTTTTAAAATTGTTGGTAAATATTAAAATATAGTATGTATAATATAAAAATAATAAATTAATTTATTTTTTACGGGTTGGACCAAATCTGAATCTGTAATGGCAGTGACAACACTGGTGGCGGTAGCAGCGACGGCGGTGGCGACAGCAGTAGCTACGGCTGTATCAAAGGAAATCGACATCTCTCAGGCAAAGACGATATCTTATCTTGTGATCGGGCAACCTAGTAGTTGGGTCGGATGTCATTGGACTCCCACGGTGGATATCCGCCATGTGTAAAATGTTTTATTTTGTTTTTGATTTATCTTTTAGGGAGTGTAAATAAGTGGTTTTGTGGTTTCTTGACATCTCTCGACTGGTTGGATGCACGGTTCCCAGTGCTTTTTTCTCTTTCTTCATGAATGTGTCAGAATTTTAATTAAGTAAAAGAAAATCTTGTATTATGTACTCCCTCCGTCCCATTGATATTGGCTCTCTTTATTATTTTAATACACCCATGTGAATAAAAAGGGAGCCAATACAAATGGGACGGAGGGAGTATTACTTAATATTTGTATTAACATTCGATATTGACACGTTCATACAATATATTGGTAGTCGATATTTACATATTGGCTGAGTATTTACTCAGATATTTAGATATTTAATAGTAAGTTACGTGATTATATTTTATATTTAACGTAACATACATTTTCCGACCAAATATAAATAAGATAGATGTAGTTTTGTATACTTGGTCTAAGAAAAAGTAGACACACCTTATATGTAATATTATCACAACTCATTATATATTATAAAGGGTTATCTATTAAACCTACCCTATTTCTTAACTAAAAAATGAATTATACCCATTTTGTAAAATTTACATGAAAAATACCCAAAAAGTCCAGAATATCCCTAACAATTAACAACAAATTGGGTACACCATTGTACTTTGCGTTTACATACTTTCATTCGTCCATTTGAACAATAAAATATGTTTTTATAACTAGAATATGATCAAGATATCCATAAAACAACACCCGCTCGCGAAATTTCTTAGGGAATCGAGAACCCGATCGTTCACATCTTTTGTAGACATAGACCGACCGGGTTTTCATATTTCTTGTAGATATGACGACCGAGTTTTTGAGCATATAATATATGTGTTATTATCATTCTAAATTAATAAAATTATATCATCAAAGTTCATAGAAATATATAAATCTGGTCGTTTAAACATAAACACGTCATTTTTGCACAAAAATCGATCAGATTTTTTAAAAAATTGCATATTTTCACGACAGGATTTTAGCTCGTTAACCTTATAACATATTATTCTTTGAAACTACGTGGTTTAGGTTTCGCAATACATCTTTCATTTTGACAAACAAGCACGCGATGTGATTTGTTCTTCTCTTCTTCTCTCCTTTTAATAAATAAGTAATACTACTAAATTCCAAAATAAACATAATAAGTTATCAATCATTTGTATGATTTCACTTAAAAATAGACAAATCACTTAAATAAGGGTATTTTAGGTATTCTACACTAAAAATGGACACTTTTCATATGTTTTTTACAAAATGGACAATTTTTATTTTTTATTATGAAAGTGGGTATATTTCATATAACACCCTATTATAAATTAATTGAATTGTATTCTACTAATTTTAATAATTAGAATAATTATCAGAACACCTTATATGTAATATTATCACAACTCATTATATATTTGAAGATTAAATTTGGTATATAATTTTTGTCATATCAAATTTAATTATCTTAAAATTTTCCTAAATGAAATAAAAGACTGAATAAAGTAGACACACCAATCACCAACTAAAATAATTTAACTATAACAATAAGATAAACACATAATATGTTGAACACACATAAATTAAGTAAAAAAAAACTAGAATAATATGCTAAACACAAAAAAATAAAAGTAATTTCCAAATCAATTGAATATATAAATTTAATTAATTCAATCACGATACAATGTATATGCCAATACGAACATGTAAAATATACAAATTAAGTTCAAAATAATACCTTTCATTTGATTTAATAAATACTCAATTTTGGATTAATATGTAATTGCAAACCTGGTCGTTTAAAATAGAACCCGGACTAAAACCCATTCGTTTTATGCATCTTGCATGAACCGACCAGGTTTATAAAATTTTCATTTATTAATCATTTTAAAATTAAAAGTTTTATTTGCAGTGTCATCATTTCCACTACGTTTTGCTTCTAGTGATCATAGAGTTTATCCCAAAATTTTGCATTAGTTTCCGATATAATTAATTGAGATTAAGATGGTTATAGTATTTCAAAAACGTTAATTAAAATGTAAATAATTTAATTATCAAAACGACATTTTAATTCGAATAGGGTGGAGTGTTTAATATTATTATGTTTAGTTTCTTCTTTCTTCTCAAAATATCATGCAACACTCCGAACTGTAATAGTCTCAATTGATTGCCGTTGTAGATACCGCTGCCGCACTAGATGTTCAAGAGCAAATTACAGGAGTTGTGCCAATGTCGGAGCTGGGAGTTGCCTGAGTATGCCACACACAAAGAAGGCCCTCAGCACGCGTCGCGCTTCACTGCCACCGTCACTGTCAATGGTGATGTATTCCTGTCACGACCGCACTCTACTAAGGATAGTAAAGTCGGGGAAACCGTGACTAAGGAAGGAATTGAAGAAACAAGAATATAAATAGGGAAATGGAACAAGAATTAGCTAAACAACAATCTCATAAAGAGTCGAATAATTCATCATACATGGTTAGCATAAAAGGACTTGAGTCTTAGACTCAATACATATCAATGTAATATGAAAGAAACTGAAGTGTTGGATTCAATACATAATGATCTCAACTAGCTGCAGAAAGACATTTGGATCGAAATAAGCTCTACATGTATGAAGACACGTAGAATCCCTAAGAGTCAACTACTAAGAGATCGACAAAAAGTCCGAACGTAGCACCCCTCCTTCACCACCGCTCAACCTGCACGTTTAGAAATACATGCAGGGCTGTGTACAAAAGTACTCAATAGACACATGCTAAAATCGCACACATACATATATATATATATATATATATCTGTCATGCCATTTGCAAGTGAAACATATGGGTTTTGTCTCTAAAGCACGTATATTCACTAAAATCATTTCTTGTGAAATCTTGAGTTGACAGGTCTGTCCTAATTCTTTGTAATCAACCATATCTGAACGTTCTTTGTGCCGGGGAAGTGGCCACTTCCCACAGACACTCGACCGGCCAACCTTTCGCTGACTCACGGTCTTGTGTACACTAGTCCGAGTAGTATATATAATCTACTGGGACCCGAATTCGATTATAAATAACATATAGACATCATACATAAATCAAAACATTTATGGCAAGATAATGCTTTGAAAACAACATATTTTCTTCTGAAGTCATGCACACATATTTATAGAGTAAGAAAGCCTACTTGAATAGTCTTGACTGGTACGGTATACCTTAATAAAATCGTCATACCTTATACCTTACCTTTACCTTCGGTATGGAAAATTTCATACCGTTGCCTTACCATACTTTTCGGTGTACCTTAGTTCGGTATACCTTACTTTCGGTATGACATTTTTACATACCTATACCTTACCTTATTTTCGGTATACCTTGCCTTATTTCAGTATACCTTTCTTTCACGATATACTAAAACATAATGAATGACACCTTAAATAACATCTAACATATAAAAAAAATACTAAGTGTTATTTTTATAATAATATAATTTTTGAGAGTAACTACTAATATCAGATAATTAATTACTAAAATATTAACTAATTATATTATTATATAACTACTAGATTTAAATATATGAATCATAAACTTACAAATTTTATCATATATGCATGATATATTATAACAAATTAAGTATATTTTCATTAATTATATATTACAACTTATATTATATTTAAAATCAAATAGACGTAGTCATATGATTATATAAAATATTTATATTTTTAAAATGTACCTTTGATTATAATTATCTTTATTTTATTATAATTAGTTATATAATTATTTAGATTGATATGCTAGTTTTAGAAAAAAAATTAGTAGAATTATATTATAACTAATTGGTTATGTAACAAATAATATGTCTTGTTCAATCTTTTCAATTATCAAAAAACTCACATATTTTGTAATTTATCACTAATATTTATTAATTATAATTATATGTACATATAATTATATATATATATATATATAAGAAAATAATGGTATATACTAATTTTTCCGATATATACTACGGTACGGTATATGACGGTATACCTCGGTATTTGGAAAACTTATACCTTTACCTTAGCGAAAAGTTCGGTACGGTATCATACCTTACTAAAATTTCCGGTATACCTTATATTCAGTATTTTACAGTATTTTTTGATATGGTAAGTACGGTATACCATTTTTTCGGTAAATTTTGACAGCCCTAGTCTTGACTGACGACTGCTTCGTTCTTGAACTGCGGTTCCGACCTTTCGTCGCAACCTTTAAATAAATTTCAAGTGAGATACATTGCTCAAGTCTATCAAATACTTCTAAGTTAAGGAAATATTATCCTTAACTATTTTGAGAATTATTCTCGGTCTTTTAACTAGACTATAATATGAATCTAGGAGTTGTATTTCTAGATGCGTCGTTTGATGATTTTTAAATCATATTATGATTTGGAAATTTACTATACCCAAGTAGTTAATTATTGGGTAAAAGTAAATAAAAGGATTTCTAATTTAATATCTTGATCTTTGAATCAAGATAGTTAATTTCTAATAAGCTAAGTAAATCTCAATTATCATACTCTAACTATGATTTATTAATTAATCATCTCGTGTGATTAAATTCTAATTAATCAACTAAATTCTTATATATATATATTTTAGTTTTCTAATTTAGTATTAAAATTCTATTCTTGGACTTAGCCCACTTAAATTAAGTCTTGATTTATTAAAATGCTACTAGCCCATTAATTATTTGCTCTAATTAATCCAATTAACTTCTGCACCCGGGTTTAATCTATTTGATTGGCCCATTCAGATTTATTAAACTCTTGCCCACTTAAATTAAATAGGTTAGCGCACTCTTGCTTATTTACCGAGCCCACAAGATAATTAAATTGTCCAAACTCATACTTTAATTTGGCCCATATCATTAGCCCAGTAATTTAATTTAGCTTAGGCCCAGTAGGATATCTCGGCCCATCAGTGCTCTAATTCTCAGCCCAGGACTTGTTTGGACCCGGTCCAAGTCATAACCCGTGACCGGGCCCAGTAACCAGGCCCATACCCGGCCCAACTTCTAGACATTTCTAACCTAACTCACTTCCTAACCTAGACTAAATTCTCATTCTCATTTCCTCTCTTGTCTCTCTCTTCTCTGCCATTCCATCACTTCACTGAAGCTTCAGCCGACAACCTCATGGCTGGCTCCTCCGGCGTATCTCCTCCCCAGCTCTCGGTGAGTCTCCTTCCTTTTCTTATTTTTCTTCTAGCCTCATCTCTCTCTTTTGGTTCTCTAACTCTATCTCTGGAACCTTTCAGGATTTGCCTCCCCTTCTTCAGGCAGTGGAGACAAGGTAGACGTCTGCCCCGTCGTGCACCCAAAGCAACAGCCCTCGGAGCCCCGCCCGCCGCCTCTGCCTCAGGTAAAATTCCCTCCCTCATCTCCCTCATTTATTTACACACACAACACCTCATTTTCTCTTCATGCCCAATATCTCACTTTGGTTTCTTCTCTCCAGCTCTAAGGTGCACACACACATATATCATAATCCTTTCCTCTCCTTTTGTCATCGGCCCTTGTTTCCACAAAATTTTCTCCCCGTCGACCTCTGCCTTCTCCTCTGACCGGCGCTCGGCTTCGCCTCCTCGGCGAACCTCGTCGGTCCTCACTTAACAGAGGTGAGCTACTTCTTATGTTAAATGTTAGACTATAGATCACCTCTTGAACATCAACCCCAATCCAACAATGGAGATTTGATCGAATTGAGAGAAGATAACAAATAGTGAGAGAAAAGTTGTTATATTCAATGAGAATATAGTGTGAGATTACAAAACATAACCTCCCTAAAGTTCATGCACAAACTTAAGTACTACTCAACTCCTTACCGACTAACAACTCTCGCCACGTGGCAAACAACAACTGGTCCACGTGGCATCTGTTACAAGGTGTGATATCAGCTTATTCTTCTACTACTAACGGAAATATAAATGGCATGCATCGCATGTGTGGCACATGCAACACGCACGTGCATGGGACCCTAGCCATAACAACCCCCACCCCTTTATAAAAGACTTGTCCTCAAGTCACAAGATTAGGAAAATGCTCAGCAATAGAGGTATAATCCTCCCAAGTAGCTTCCTCAGTAGGCAAGTGGGCCCATTGAACCAAAACCTGGGCAAGTGGCTGGTTGCGGAATTTCACAATGCGGTGAGCTAAAATCTTAATAGGATGTAGAATCAATCGCCCATCATCATCGAACTCCGGTAAAGTGGGTGATATAGCAGTAGGATTGTGCACACCCCGTTTGAGTAAACTAACATGAAACACAGGATGCAACTTAGATGAGGGCGGAAGGCAAATTTCATAAGCAACCGAACCAATACGCTTAACCACCAAGAAAGGGCCCGCATATCTAGGACTGAGCTTCCAAGCATGGTGGAGACGAAGAGAATGTTGTCTATAGGGCTTAAGCTTCAAATAAACCCAGTCTCCAACTGTATATTCACGCGGCTGTCGATGCTTATTTGCACTACGTACCATCCTATCTTGAGCCTTCTGTAACATACGTTTCAAATGCACTTGCATATCCATCTTATCTTGTACCATAGTCTCCACTCCCACCACTTGAGGAGACATATAAGAGTGTAATGCGAGAGGTGTAGGCTTGTAACCATACAAGGCCTCAAAAGGAGTAAGACCGAGAGCAGTGTGATACGATGTGTTGTACCAAAACTCGGCCAGCGGCAACCACAAAAACCACTTCCTCGGCGTATGACTACACATACAATGGAGGTAAGTCTCCAAGCACTGATTCACCCGCTCTGATTGCCCATCCGTTTGAGGGTGATAAGCGGTGCTCAAATGATGTTGAACACCCAACACCCGAAGCAAATCCTTCCAAAACAAACTAGTGAATATCTTGTCACGATCAGAAATGATACTAGTAGGTAATCCATGGAGTCTATAGATAGTATCCAAAAACAACTTAGCACAATCCGAAGCAGTAAACGGATGCTTAAGCGCCACAAAGTGAGAATACTTTGTAAATCGATCAACCACAACCCAAACAGTATCTTTATGAAGAGAAAGAGGCAGCCCTTCAATAAAATCCATAGTAATGTGTTGCCACGCTTGCGAAGGAACATGCAACGGCTGCAGAAGACCCCCAGGCTTCGAAGTGTCATGCTTACAACATTGACATTCATGACATTTCATCACACAATGTTGAACATCTTGGCGCAACTCTGGCCAAAAGAATGTAGCACGTATTTGTTGAAACGTAGCATTAATCCCCGAGTGACCACCATACCCGGAACTATGCATGTGAGCTACTATCTTGTTGCGAAGATCAGTGCTCGCACCTACAAAAAGACGGCCTTTGAACCTCAACAGACCATCATGGAACGAAAAAAATGAGAGGTTATATGGCATGGTACAACACTCCGAAATAGCTAATTGTGCAGCATCATCACCAACATAGCTGGCCATAATCTCACCAATCCACGTAGGAGTGCAAGAAGAAACAGCTAAAGTGAGAATTTTGCCGTGCTCTTGCTCTCGGCGAGACAAAGCGTCGGCAACCCAGTTCTCTTGGCTGCGTTTGTACCGGAGTAGATATTTTCTGCTCCAATAGATACTTCAAACTTTGATGATCTGTTTTGATAATAAACTGATTATGTAGAAGGTACGAGCGCCACTTCTCGATGTCCATAACAATAGCCAGAAGCTCTTTCTCGTATTTAGATAAGCCATGATGCTTAGGGCCAACGAACGACTGAGATAAGCAATGGGATGACCGAGTTGCATTAACACCGCACCAATACCCGCATAACTTGCATCGGTTTCCAACACGAACACTTGAGAAAAATCAGGTAATTGGAGCACTGGAGCAGAAACCATAGCATCCTTCAAAGCAAGGAAGGCAGCTTCAGCTTGTTCATTCCAAAGAAACCTCCTTTCTTAGTAAGATCGTTGAGAGGCCGAGCAATAATACCATAGTTCTTTACGAACTTCCGGTAATAACCGGTTAGACCCAAGAACCCACGAAGAGCTTTCAAAGAAGTAGGTCTAGGCCAGTCGACCATGGCCTTCACTTTGCTCGGATCAACCGCAACACCTTCCCGGCTAATGATATGTTTGCGAATGCCCAAATATGCACTTTGAGGCTTTGTCATAGAGCTCGTGTTGCAGCAACGTTTTGAGTACAGCCTCTAAATGCTCCACGTGCTGCTCAATACTCGAACTAAACACAAGTATATCATCAAAAAAAACAAGAACAAAGTGCCCCAAATATGGTTTGAAGATAGCATTCATAAGTGCTTGAAACGTGGCTGGTGCGTTTGTAAGGCCGAACGGCATCACCTTAAATTCATATAAGCCGCTGGACATAACGAAAGCTGTCTTGGCAACATCATCTTCATGCATACGTATTTGGTGATACCCCACACGCAGATCAATCTTGGAGAAAATCACAGCTCCACCCAACTCATCAAGAAGGTCATCAATTAAAGGAATAGGGAAATTATCCTTTACTGTCACCGAATTCAATCTTCTGTAGTCAACACAAAATCTCCAGGTTCCGTCCTTCTTCTTCACTAAAAGTACAGGAGAAGAGAATGAGCTAGAGCTCAGCTGAATGATGCCAGTGCTAAGCATCTCCTTAACCAACTTTTCGATCTCCAAGCGTTGAAGGTAAAGGTACCTGTATGCCCCTTGCTTGAAAGCTGTTGTCCCCGGCTTCAAAATGACTTTGTGATCATGACTCCGCCTTGGTGGAAGCTGTATAGGTACCTCAAATACAGGTAGAAATTTAGTGATCAAAGGCTCCAGTATAGGGTGTGGTTTGCATTCGCCCATAGATTTCTCCGCCGAGATCATGCATAAACAACCCATTTAAGAACCTTTTCCTTTCCTTAGTGTGGCTGAGAATTGCTTGCCAGACATCATCTTCAACGTCACTTCTTGGTCAGTTCCTTGTAGAGTGATCTCCTTATCATCTCGAATGAAACTAATATATTGCTTCGAGAAGTTTAAGGTGACCGGTTCTAGTTGCCGCAATATATCTACTCCAATCACCATATCGCATCCTCCTAGCTGCAACATTCTTATAGGAGACACAAACTTGCAGCCCCCCATCTCCCACTCCAATTTCGGGCATCGGGTAGTGCACTCCAATCTACCTCCATCCGCCACTGTCACAAGCAAGGGATTGGTATATTCAACCTCGCATCCAACTCTCTTGGCTGTCATAGAGTCTAGGAAGCTGTGAGTGCTTCCCGAATCTATCAACACCATAACCGCATGCTTGCCTACTTGTCCTTGCAGCTTAATGGTGTCAGCTGCCATTTGCCCCGCTAATGCATTCATTGAGATGCGATTCTGCCCTTCCTCCATCTCCATTTCTTGCAACACCAACTCCTTGATCTCCTCACTCTCTTCGCACATTATGCTAAAGAGTTTCTTACATTGATGACCAGGTTGATATGATTCATCACAATGAAAACACAACCTCTTCCTTCGCCGCTCTTCTATTTTTGTAGGTGTAAGTTTTTTTACAAGAGCAGGTTGCGATGTGCCCTGCCCTCCACTCTTACTCATGTGCTCCAAACCTAACTTTCTACCCCCTACATCTCCTCCTTTACTCCACTGTTTCAGACCTCTTCCCGACGCCATATGCTGTAGCTCTTGTTGTTTAGCTAGCTTAATGGCTTGACCTAGTCGATTTGGTTGAAACATATGAACTGCACAGCCTATTTCATCTTTCAACCCTCCGATATAACACTCCACGAAGTACTCCTCTCCCAAACTTTTATTCCTTACTACAATGAATGATTTCAATTCCTCAAACCGGAGAGTATACGACGAGACATCACCAATTTGCCGCAACTGATTGAATTGAGTAATCACACCCTTACCATCTTCCTCCCCAAACCTCTCTACTACCCTATCCCCAAACTCTTTCCATGCCAAAATCTCAGTCCCCTCCACATACTCCATATACCACAAATCAGCTACCCCATCCATAAACATAGATGCGGTAAAAATTTTATCGCAATCGTCCATCGGATTAATTGCGAAGTACTTGTCACACCTCCGCACCCATTGTAGAGGATTATTACCCTCAAAACGTGGAAAATCTAGCTTAGGTGTCGATTTAGTACTAGAACCATTTGGAAGAGATGAAGAACTACCTCGATCCTTCCAGTTGCGCGGAGTTCTCTCTTCCTCCTCCATTTGTCCCTTACCACTTCGACGTCCTCCTCCTCCTTTTATCTCGTTGCGCAGCTCCTCGAGTTGAGATTGCATCACCGTTATAGATTGGTTTAGTGCTTCCCCAAGCTCGCGCTGTTGCTGTTGCATTTGTTTCAATTGTTGCTCGATATCCGACACATGATCCTCCATCTTGTGCTTCTTAGGCATGCGCATGTATGGAGAATTGGCTCTGATACCAATTGTTAGACTATAGATCACCTCTTGAACATCAACCCCAATCCAACAATGGAGATTTGATTGAATTGAGAGAAGATAACAAATAGTGAGAGAAAAGTTGTTATATTCAATGAGAATATAGTGTGAGATTACAAAACATAACCTCCCTAAAGCTCATGCACAAGCTTAAGTACTACTCAACTCCTAACCGACTAACAAATCTCGCCACGTGGCTAACAACAACTGGTCCACGTGGCATCTGTTACAAGGTGTGATATCAGCTTATTCTTCTACTACTAACGAAAATATAAATGGCATGCATCGCATGCGTGGCACATGCAACACGCACGTGCATGGGACCCTATCCATAACATTAAATTCCTAGTTTGTTTTCTGTTCTAATCATTTATGCATGTTCATAGTTTTGGATTCTAGCATTATGCATTCTTAAATTCCTAATATAATTTTTCTATGTGTTTGTTGAAATATGATATTAGTTATAATTGATTGTCAATCTTGTTTATTCCTTGGGTTCTAATCATTATTTACTCTATTTCTTTCTGAGGTAATGAACTGAGATGGGGCTAGGATGATTTGGGATTGAATTTGTATGCCTTGCGGTTGTTCTACTCCTCTGAGAGGTTCATGTTCCTTAGATAAGTATTCCTGGATTATTCTCGTTTGACAACTTCAAAGTTTAAGATTTGTGCCTAAGATTCCATTTGCATTGCTCCTAATGTTTATAAGAAGGGAAAAACATACGGTTTGTTCTCTTGTGTGCAATAACCACATCTAAGTGGGCTATGTTCTGGAAGTCAGTTCTATTTATGTCTTAAACTTCAATTTGCATGTTCTTACTCTCGTTTCAATTTAGGGCAATTGAATGAGCTAATAGACAAAACCGCTTTTGTCCTAAATTTCCTGATTTTATTCTAATTATGTTCTATAGAATGAGTTCTAACTGTGGTGTTCTAATTTTGGTGTTCTGGAGTGCTTACGTTGGTTTTAAGCATATTATGAAAGATACATGTTTGGTGATTTGGTTTATGCGTCATATTTCCGTAAGTAGAAAAGAGAGTGTGTGATGTAGTTCTTAATGTGTTCTTCTCTTGAGAGGTTTCGGGAGTAAGGCTTGGAGTTGGCGATATGGATATGGAAGGCAACTTCATTTTGGAGTGTTATTCTAAATTATCATGCTGCTTCAGTTTATTCTAAGAGATGCTAATTGTTTTCAAGTTCTATATCTCTGTTCTGATATGAATGTATTTTGTCCTCTTAAATTCAGTAAAAAGAATTAACGAGCATGCTACGTTCTGAAATTTGTTTGAGTGTTTGCCTGAGACTTGAATAGAAGGAATAAGATGAGGATTAAAGTTCAAAGTTGAGTCTTGTATACCTCAATATTGACTTTGGTTTTCCTAGCTTGAACTAGAGGGGCATGGTTTCCTCTTACTTTCTCTTGAATGTGCTTAAAACAATCTTGCTGGACTCATTTATTGTAAACTATTTGGCAGGGCTTCTCCCAACCTTCCTCTTCCTTTCCCGAACGTTCTCAGTGTTGGAAAACTATTATGTGGGTTGTAAAAGAAAATTTTGAGGGCTGGGGAAGACTTGGTATTTATAGGAGAACTAATTAGGGTGGTAAGGGTCAGCTCCTCTTTCCTGAGATACTATAGGATTCGTACTGCATAAGTTATGATTCTTGATCCTGTTTCTTTTTCTTTTTCTTGTTTTATATTGCAGGTCCTGACATCCTAAGAGCAAGCTTTGAGATTGGCAGCATGTAGGAGAGAGGGTTGCATCGGGCAGGGTCAGTCTTTCCCCTCCTCTCTCTTTCCTATGTTTCACTTAGATGTGCTATTTCCTTTTTTCTGACTACTACAACTCTTTTGTTTTATTATATTTTAAGGAGATCTCCATATCTCTCTTTTGCTTCACTCTCTTACTAGAGCTTTTCCTAACATATCTTCTTGTCCTTGTTTCAGGTGATCGGGTGGATTCTTTGGAAGGGAGTAGAGGCTGTCCTCTCCTATATCTAGGTAGCAGAACTCTTTTTCCTTTTCTTTAGTGCAGTATTGGTGTAATAGCTTCATCCTAGGTTGTTCATCTCATTTGTTTGTAAAACATCTTTAGAATATTTAGGCAAATTTTATTTTACAGCCTCTGGGTTTGTTCTGTTCCCCAAGATTGATTTCATATCTTGCATCTACTGCAAAATCCATTTACCTCAATATGACTCATCTTTCCTTATTACATATATATACGTACATACTCTATTTATCACACTAGTTTTACTCAAGGTGTGGGTGTGTTCTAAGTTCATACATTTACTACATATTAATTATATCCACATTCAAATAATTAATATATGAATATCTACGAGGGTAATACCTTCAACCAATTGATAAATTCCGAATCGAGTTTGCTTCAATGAACTCTAACTCGTGCAAGTTTTTAATAGTACTAGGTTACTACGAATTATCCTTAAGATCTCGGTTTAATAAGTCAGATTACTAGGACATCTAACTCGAGAATTTGAACTAGACCGAGATTAAAAGAGCAGGGCATTACAATTCCCGACTCCAACTCACTGCAACTCACTCCAACTCATTACAATTCTTCAACTACTCCGCTCTCCCAGTTCCCATCGTCTCTTCCAAGTCCCTCTACTGGTTTGTTTCTTAATTTAAATTTCTGCAAACTCTCTTTGTGTTATTTTATGAATGTTGCCTGACAGCATATGTTTTAGGGCTTGCATTCCCTCATCCAATGCCTCTCTCCCAGTTCCCCTCGTCTCTACCAAGTCCCTGTACCAGTATGTTTCTTAATTTCAGTTTCTGCAAATTCTCATTGCGTTATTTTATGATTGCTGTCTAACAGTATTATGTTTTAGGGCTGGAATTTCCTCATCCAACGCCTCTCTCACAGTTCTCCTCATCTCTTCCAAGTCCCTCTACTGGTTTACCCCCATCTCTTCCAAATCCCTCTCATGGTATTTTTCTTAATTTCAATTTCTGCAAATTGTCATTAAGTTATTTTGTAGGTATCCTTATCATGAACGAATTATGTTATTCCCTTTAATGTTTAATCATTTGAATTTCTTAAAACTGAAGTAGGATGCAAAGTAACAAGAAATAAACAGCCTAATAGAATGGTGTGGATACACCACAATGTCCCATAGATTATAAGCCTGCATTAGCTCAGATATGTTGGTTGCGGTTATTTTGGAATCATATAAGTTCTAATTTCAATTTTTATGAGTTTGAGCTTCGAATATAATTCATGTCTTGTTTGTGCTTGTGGACAATAGTATTGTACTTCTCTCTAAGCCATTGAAGTTCAAATTGAGTTGTAGTGGTTAATAATCTAAGACTAAGTCTACTCATATATTTGAAAGACTAAGACTACTCTTATATTTCAAAGATATCTTGCGTATGTACAAGAATCTATTGCAGCAACATGCTCAAAAAAAAAATGGGTTTCCCTGTATACACTTAGGAAGTTGAAGGTCCTCCTCATAATTGCCGTTTCAAGTCAAAGGTTTCCCTTAATGGAAAATTATATGAAACGTTAGAGTATTTCTCAATACTGAAGGAAGCCGAACAAGCTGCTGCCAAAATGGCTTGTGAGGCATTGGGGGTGAATGTAATTGAAGAGGTTAGTATTATTATATCTCTAAAATGTAAAAATTGATTAATCTTATAATTTTCATTGAACTTAGTAAATTTGAAAATAATCACAGGATCAGGGCTTATACAAAAACCTTCTGCAAGAATGGGCCCAAAAGAAGGTATTGTGTCTGTCATATGAGACATTCAATATTGGGTCGCCTCGCAATCTTATGTTTATGTCTACTGTGGAGATAAGATCTGACAATATTTTTTGTGGGACGGAGGCTAAAAACAGAAAGCAGGTTGAGCTAAATGCAGTTAAAGTTGCTTACCATACACTTACAAAAGGTATGAGAATCCATGTTATTAATTAGTACAAAGAATTTAGTGCGATGTCTCTAAATATTGTCTTCAATTTGTAGGAAGCATAAATACAAATTCTCAACTCCAAAGTGACCCTTCATCTCATGATTCAAAGTTGGAGAACTCATCATTTGCTGCTCACCTCTTCCCTGACTCGCATGCTGATAACAAGTTGTTGACCGGATGGAAGACTTTGGTTTTCCTGGCCAAATTTGAGTGGTAGATACCCAAAAAAACGTCGGTGATGCCATATAGCAATGACCAATGGGTTGCTTACAGTGTTGCGCCAGATAAGAAACCAAGTCGTTAATGAAATGGGATGCCCCAAAGGTTTAAAAAATTGTGCTTTTTGCTTGAATTTTACAACTAGCATGTATACTCTAGAACTAGGGTTTTGGATAATTATAACTGGTGCTTTGGAGAATATGCTTTAACTTAGTATGTTTTAGTATTGGCTGGGTATGTACTCTAATATTTTAATTTTTAATATTAAGTGGACAATTACTTGTAGTAAGTGACTTGATTATATATTATGTTTCATGTAACATTCATTTTTCGACTTAAAAAACAATTTTAGTATGGCAAAAAGGTCAACTACATCAAAGTTAAGTAAAGAAATAAATTAATAAACTAAATACAAACCAAATTAAACTAAGCACTAAATGAATTGTGAATAATATTTGTACTCTAACTATCCGAACGTAGTCAACGTACTAGTCATATCGTAGTCTCTCATAGTTTGTTGGCCAATACATATGTATTCATCTACGTAAAAATATTTTAAAATTTATATTAATTATGTATTTTGATCACAACTTAAAAAGAGAATTGAAAAACGCAATTAACGGAAACTTGGTCGTACCATGCTCGTTTGAGAAAACGATCGGGTTTCAGGTTTCGACCGACCAAATTTTCTTCCTAAACGATCGAATATTTTTTTTATGCTGTAATATGCTTATATTCCTGAACTTTCAAATTTAGATGTACCCCATCGGGCCAATCGGGTTAGTATGTTTTACAAATTTATAACTTGTATTATGTATTAATTGAATATCTGTATTAACATGAGATATTGACACATTAATACTATATACATGTATCACTAAGTTTTAGTATTGTTTACTGTAAAAATATGTATTAACATGATATATTGGCATATTCATACAATATATTGGTCCTTTAATTTAATTTAATTTTTGTATGATGAAAAACATGAATTAATGTAACTATGTATATTAGTACTCATGTGCCAATATATTTAAATATACAACTACGTTTAAACCGGGATATTAATGAAAATAGGTTTCGCTTATTTTATTAAATGATTAATATATTTTATTATTGTAAATGAATAATAATAAAATTGTTGGTCCCGAAAGAGCAAGGTTTGGTGTATGGGGGGGGGGGGGGAATACACTAAATACAAACTTTTCAGTTTACTTGACAAGTTTAGAGAGAGTTCAAGCTATTCTGTATAAGAAATTGCTCGAATATGACTAGACAGATCGATAAGCAGGTCGATAGCAGCTTAGTCCAAACAGATTACTCTCTGAGTGAAAACACAGCTAATAATAAGAGTGATCTTATTACTTTCTGAGTGTTGAGTGAGTGCGGAATAATGGTGGATTAGTGATTGCTCTTGTTTTAGAAAACCTTAAGAATTATCCAGATTGATTAAGAGATTGATTGGAATGCAGATCGAATGATAGTGTAACGGAGTTAGAATAATAAACAACTGAAAGATAAAGAATGCAGGAATGTAAAGCACACAGTTGTTTAACGTGGTTCGGGAAATCCCTACGTCCACGATCTGGTCAAAACTAGACCAGATTATCCACTACTAGGATACTCTGCTTCTTTATACTCGTGGAGAACGAGTCACAAGTATCAATCAAAACTAGAGAGATACTTATGCACGAATCAAGGGTCGTGTCCCTTTACAACAGATTACCTCTACGTTACCACTAGAAAACTACTAGCTAGCAGGGTGATCTCCTTTGTCTCGATAAGACAGACTTGAATCGAGATGGTTGGTGTGATGTAGAATCACAAAGTGTTGAGGCTCTAAGTCTGGATGGCAGATTGCTTGAAAGAATTACAGCAGTATAGCTCGCGCGCATATATTCTTCCTTTCCAGAATTCTAACTTCAACTATATAGGCATTGAATTTTAAAATTCTAGCCGTTTGTTGATTGACGTGAGATAGATGGTATATTGCCAATCACTGGTTTCCATCATATCTGTTCTTGCCATATAGGAAAGGTTGACTCAATCTTTGAGTTATGGAAAGCAGATTGCTAACGGTCTCTTTCCTTTTATGAGTTAACCAAAGATTTCCTTTCCAATCCCAGTTGGATGGATTTTGATCTTTGACATGGCAAGAATATATGATGTGTAGAATGATGTCAGCTGGTGGATTGATGACTCAATCGTTCTGGTTCTTCGCTGTAAGCATCGATCTGGTCATCGATCTGGTCACTGTCTGTTACAGCAGATCGATTCCTTTTTGGCGTGAAATCTTGACCTTCATCCTATTCTAAATTTGAGATTGACTTCTATAGGAGTATTTCCTTTACATTTCAAGTCATCTCTTAATCTGTTCTATAACAAGATTCACTTTATCTCTAGTGATCTGTTTTACACGAAGAACAGTTTAAATTCTAAAAGCATCTAAGTGTGTTTCGAATGACCATCATCAAAACTAAATATTTTAGGGTTCCCAACAAAAATGGAGTCTAAAAATAATATTACACCCTACTAATTAATATGAGACATAACATTTGCCCTATATAGATTAGATAATCTTCTAAAATGTATAAGTTCACATTTTTTATAAATATTAATGCAACTATTAGCATTTGCCTTTCGCACTAACTCAAAATGGTTTTTTGCATCTAGTTTGTATATTTTTTAGGTGAAGAGATATATAGATAATTTAATATATACATATATATATATATATATATAGAGTATATTTGATGCATGAATATATATTTACCATCCTTAATGTAATTTATATAAATAAACCCATAATATACTATTAATACAAATATGAAAATTATTTGTCACCATAAAGACCACCATAAATTGGAGACTTGTATTTGTTAAAAAACTAAGTAAACAAACATGAAATCGTAAACTTATTGGGAATAAACATACGAACAATATTACAAACACATGGTTTAACAAGTAATCGTCAAGGCCTTTCCACTTCCTGAATATTTCAACAGCGGGAACTACCGAACCTCTTCTTTGGAGTTCCTCGTCTAAAAGTTCACCAAGCTCTCGGTGGAGCTTGGTGAACTTTTAGATGAAGAATTCCGAAGAAGGGATTCGACAAATCCCGTTCATGAAATTTTCAGGAAATAGAAAGGCCTTGACGATTACTTGTTAAACCATGTGCTTGACTACGACGATTCAAAGGATTGCGGGTCCATCCCTCGCATATCCTTTATATCTTGGTTGAAATCAATCTCATCGTCGTCATTAAATAAAGGACGGCGTGCACTTTATCTCAGTTGTGAGGGTGGTGATACCAATTGGAGTGAGGAACTAGCCAGCGGGGAAGTCATTGTGGATGATTCGGTGGTGGACTGTCCACAACTAAACGAGACAGAGAATAATTTATCCAATAGTTCGAAATCTGACCCCCACGATAATAATAAGCTCTAGTCAAAGGGTTTAACCGTAAAATAACACATCGAAACACTTCCTCAAAATATTAATTTAAAAACAATCTGATAGTTGAACTATTTCTAATAAATAATACAAATAAACCCTTCACCTCGAATAATGCTAGCCACATCGACTTCGAAGTGTTGAGGATAACGTTATTGTCACGATCCCAATAAGTGTTGGGGTTGCGAAGTATTACCCTGAAGGCTGTGTGGCGTCGGTACAACATATGTCTCCTACTGCAAGCCTCCTCCCAATCTAGATTGTAGTATAAAAACTTTTTGACGTCGGCCATAGCTTTTTGGAGGACGCCGTTGGGAATATGGGGCGCCCTCCATGGCGTCTCTCTCTTGTAGTCGACAAGAACAACAATGAAAAAAATGATCAACATCGTCCACCCCTTGTTGTTGTTGTAAATGTAGAACGATTGGTGTATGACATTTAATTTTCCTATTTCGTGGATGTTATTTGGAGAAGAATGTTATTTGGATAGGAATGAGATATGAATGTTATTTGGATATGAATGTATGCTTGCAAGAGTTCAATATTTAAAGCAACTTCAAACATGAATACATGATTACAAGTATGAAGATTCTTTTGCCAAAAATCTCGAATAAAAGATTTTGTCCGAAAAAAGATAGTTGATGGTGTTCTTCGATGAACATATTGAATTTTTACATCAACTTTTATGTAAAAAGCTTATAGAAAAACAAAACACAGGATGCTAAAAAGCTTATAGACAAACAAAACACGGGATGTTGTAGCCTTTATTTAGAGCATGTACAATGGTAGCACCTCAAATGAGTGCTAATTTGTTGCCACATGTACAAGCACCTTAAACTTAGAACCTCCATTAATGATAGGTGCTAATTATGGGGTGCTAATATTTTTAATGGACCCCACTTGTTGTATTTTATGTATTGAAAAATTGTAAAACAAAAGTAAAATGAAAAAACATTATAAAAAGCTGAACATAAAATAGTAAAAGAAAATAAAAATTTAAATTTATATATATGTTCTTATTTTCAGGATCCTCAATGATGCAATTTTGTAAAGGAAGGGTGATAATATAGTAATACTTGCAACCTAGACAAGCATCCTCCCATTGCAGTTGCCTTATTTTTCCTTTTTTTCAATATAATTATATGAGAATATTAAATACAATTTGAAAACATGAATTACATTTTAAAATGATGTAAAATTAAAATGAATTGTGAATAATAATTGTACTCTAACCATCCAAACATAGCCAGCTAGTCATATTTGTACTATTCTCTCATAGTTTTTGGCTAATACATACCTATTCATCTATGTAAAGGTATAATAAAAACATGTTTAATTATCTATTTTGGTCACTAGTAAAAAACAAAAATAAAAAAACGCAAATAAAGTGAACCTGGTCGGTTCATGGTCATATGAGAAGACGACCGGGTTTCAGGTTTAGAACGACCAAAGTTTCTTCCACAACGACCGGATATTTGTTTTATGCTGTAATATGTTTATAATCATGAACTTTAAGATTTAGAAGTACCCCATCGGGCCAATCGGGTTAGTATGCTTACAAATTTATAACTTCTATTATGTATTAATGAATATTTGTATTGACATGAGATATTGACATATTAATACTATATATTTGCATTGACATGCATCACTAAGTTGTACTCCCTCCGTCCCACTAAGCATGTCACCTTTTTGTCCGGCACGATTATTAATGAGAGTGTATAAATTAGTGTGTAAGAGTGATAAAGGTGGTAGGATCCATATCTTTTTAAAAAGATAACTTTACTATTTATGGAATGTGCCAAACTTAGTGGGACGTCTCAATAAGGAAAATGTGTCATGTTTAGTGGGACGGATGAAGTAGTATTCATTTATTATTTACTCTAAAAATATGTATTGACATGAAATATTGACATATTCATACAATATAGTGGCACTGATATGTATGACTAAGTTTTAATATTGACTGATTTGTTACTCTCATATTTATATTTTTAGTAATAAGTGGTGATTAAAAGATGTCATATATTTAATTTATTACGCTATTGATAAATAATACCTGCCAATATATTTAAATAATACAAACTACACGTGCGATGAAAAAATTTGGTTTTATGAAAAGAGAAATATATTTATTAAATTAAAATTAATAATAAAACTTATATATCATGAATTCTAAGAACAACATTAAATCATAGTAATGTGATACATAATATGCATGTCATCAATGCAATAATAATTAAAAATTTACTCTAAATTATATTTCTATATTATATAAATAATGAAATTAAAATCTGGTCCCGTTATAATAATACCTAGTTGGAAGAAGTCAAAAATCCAGATGGTTGATCAAATTACATGAACCCACCAGGTTTATTTTGGTACCTTAAAATTAAGTATTCATGTGCCAATATATTTAAATATACAACTACGTTCAAACCAGTATATTAAATAATGGAACTACATTTAAATATCTTGATCGTTGTCGCCATTAAATAATCAACGGCGAGCCGCGATGGCGTTCGGTTGTGGACAGTCCATCACCGTCATGTCCTCAATGACTATTGTTGGTCCCGAAAGAGCTAGTTTGGTGTATGGGGGGGGGG
>JAPKLX010000148.1:269621-332525 GCA_026898415.1 Leonotis leonurus | reverse complement strand
GGTACATCATCATGTGGATCACGATGCTCCTCGAATTCTTGTATATGCTCGATATCGTGAACTGAATTGCATGCTCCTGAATGTTCACCTTGATCTGGCTCGATCGGATGAGATGATATTGTACCACCAAGTGAAGCTCTAGGAGCATGGTATGGTAAATCATCATGTGGAGATGGCATTGGAGCTGGCGACTACCTACGATCTGGAGAAAATGCGGGAGCCGGACTGCGCGTTGATCCTGAACATCGTAATGTGTTTACCAGATCATCGAACCACTTCTTCAAAATCGTCATAAACTTGTTCTCGAGTTTTTTTGCAAACTCCTCCATCTGATCATTGGAAATTTTGCACGTTCCGGTATACCCACATTGACTGCATCGATGCCCACAAGAGCTACTGCTCGAAGATGATGACGACGGCGGCCTAACCCGCTTCCCAGTGTCTCCACGCCTTTGGGTGGATGAAGAAGGTGCACTCATATTAGGGTGATAATGTGGTGATGGAATCTCCCGCCGGCTACGTGTCAGAGGTTTATCGAGATTAGGTCGCTCTGATCCGGCGGTCTGATGTGTGCGACGTGCCGATTGCATATCCTGTCTCAACGCGTTGTGCGAAGCTTTCCAGCAAATATTTAGGACATCCCTACGATCCACACTCATGATTGACTGATAATAAGATGATAACTGCTCATTAACACTTGCATTCAAATTAGTTACGTCGTTCTGCAATCATAAGAAATTTGAACGTTAATTTTATATCGTTGATATCATATGAATAATTTTAAAATTATTATACATTAACATTCACCTCTTGATGATGAAACAAATCTGCTATTGTGTCCACCAATTCTGGAAATGAACCTCCAATGACGACATCTAGGTTGGATATCGGGATCAAGCAATCTCCCAAGTGTTTCACTCATCCATGGAAAAGCCTCGAGCATTGTACAACGCCCATGCTAGACCGTATAGATTGTACTTTACATTAGTCCAGCTAATGTTGAACAAGTAGTGCCTCATCCAAAGAAACGATATGGCCCCCCAAGAGAATTGGCTAAACCTCTCAAGGTCATTTACTAACATCCAAATCCAAGAGTCGATCTTTACAATTGGATCAGCCACACGCAAAAATAAAAATGCTATGAGCACGTGTCCGCCTTTAGGTATAATTGACCATCTGGATCGTGAATAGACCGTTTCGTAAACCTTTTTAGTACTTCATCAGCAATCATAGAACGACTATTGCAAAACGCGTTATTAACTTTTACATGCCCTAGGTCATAATTAAGGTGTGTATCGAAATCTGAAAGTCCAAATCGAAGACCGGAAATCAAGCAGTATTCGTATGGACCAAAACGATTGAGACCCCCGTTCACAATGAAGAATAAACATTGTTCATCAAAATTCTGACCGTCCACCATACGCGCCACCAAATACGAAAGCGCGCTCGAACTCTTTTGGTTTGGTCTCCAATAAATGAAATGGCTGAAACATCTGTCCCTAAATTGTTGCAACAATGATTCACCTCCTACAATTGTGAGTCTCGGAAATTTGTGCTAGCAACGATTCTTTATAGTATGTGCTAGCTACTATACTCGAGTCTACAAGCGCCGGTCTCATAATACAGTATCTATTCAAAATTTCAATTATAAGAAATAAATCTATCCAACAGTTTAATTTAACATAAATATGTCATTATGTTATTTCATCATTAAATTTATAATTGTTATGGACAATAATATTTGAAAACCCGATCGGATCATGATAGTTTGAGAATACGACCGGGTTTTGGACATTAACCCACCGAGTATTGTTATAATGACGATCAAATTGTAAATTCATTATGATAAAACATGTTATTTTAATTTAAAGGTGTGTTGTAACAGAGAAATGTATATGTATATAATGAGTTGATTAATATAAGAACGAGTTGTCTTCACATTTTATAATTAGTTATCTTCACCTTTTTACCATATAATGAGTTATATTCACCTTTTACCATATATTGACCAAAGGTGAAATTATTAGATATCACTGCTACGTCAAATTATTCTACCCAATAGATTAACATGAAACGAATTAACATATCGATTAACATCACAAATGAAATAAATTAACAGATTGATTAACATCATTAAATGAGATAAATGAATAAACATGTAACAAATTAACATATTGATTAACATCATTAAAATAAATAAATAAACATGTAACAAATAAACCCCTTAAAAAATAAAATATCTCTTCCAACTGGTAAAATAGGAAACACGAAAGTTAATAAAGAATGTAGTCGAATTAAATTAACATATGAATTAAGATTTATTAACATCATTAAATGAGATAAATATAACAAATAAACCCTTAAAACACAAAATACCTCTTCCATCTGGAAAAATAGGAAATAGGAACCAATAATTTTGTGGATCGCCGTCGCCGCCTCCGGTGTTGCTCCGCTGTCGCCACCTCCGGTGTTGCTCCGCTGTCGCCTGAGATGCTGCACCGCACCGCAACCTCTAAAATTTATATACCTCTCTCTTGTGTTCAATACCCGGCCACAGGCCCACAAGCCTAGAATATATTCTCAATTAATGTGTCAGTTTTGTCATTTATTAAAAAAGCTAGCAGTAAAAAACCACAAACGAAGTCAAAATTTATGATTCTGCAGTGTCAGCCAAATTCAGGAATTTGGAAAATAACGTAAATTATTCATAATTATTTTTTTAATGTATTTAGCAATACTCGCTTTACTTTTTCTAAAAAAAATTGTATAGTATGATAAAATTAAATATTAATTTATTGCGTAATTAAATTATTATTTTTATTTAATATATACTAGTATTCAAAAATTAATATTAGAATTCACTTGTATAAATAGAAAATATACAAATAACAAATTGAAGTTATCAATCACACAAATGAATATATTATGCTAGTATTCAAAAATTAATATTAGAATTCACTTGTAAAAATAGAAAATATACAAATAAAAAATTGAAGTTTTCAATCACACAAATGAATATATTGTATTAACACTTAATTTTAAATTTAGTTATTCATCTAACATTAAATATTCATATAAATTGATGATTTTCATCACACAAATTAACAAGGCGACCGTATTTTATTTTTACTTCTAAAATTGTTCTTAATTTAAAATAGACGTATCTTGAATCTCAAATTTAATTTCAAAATACTCAATTATGATGGCAATTAACAATATATGAATCTTAATTGGGTGGATGATTTTTTAAAATATTTGGTATTCCAACTAACAATTATTAAAAGTACTTAAACTATTAACAACATTTCGAAATTAACTTATATTATTCATAATATTTACATCACTATTAAAATATACAATACATCTCATCAAACAAAATTTTTGGTATGTTTTTAACTATAAAAAATATGTTAAACTATTTCTTTAAATTATATAATGCTTAATTTTGTCAATTATTTAGTAATCCCAATAAGATGATTATGAAAGAAAAAAAATGACACAAAACGATGGCGTAGTGATGCAAATGACATTTTTTCTTCCACTTCAGGCCATCATTTCTCTACCCATGCACGCCTAGACTGGTTGGTCTACAAAGTAATTAATAATTAAAACATCTATGAAGTAACATAAACATACTAGCAGGCTATCACCCACAGCTATTCCGTAAAATATAAAAGTTCAAGCTGCCGCCGAACACATGAGTTAGAACTTCAATTTAAATTAAAATTATTTATATGTTATGCATCAATAATTTTCATATTATTATTTATATATTATATAAATGTTATATACATAAAAAAAATCAATGCAATGAAACGAAACTAGTATTTCATTTCATAAACATAAGATTATACATAATTCATAAATTACAAAAGATGTTGCAAATAAATTAGTCAAATTATAAATTACATAATTACCGGCAATAATAATTTACTAAAGCTTAAGAAACCAAAATATGTTGAGCTAAAAATTTGTGAACATAATAAAATTTCATAATTATCAGCCACAATAATTTTACATCAACATAAGAAATGAATATTTTTGTCCACCATCTGAAAATTTTTTGGAACAAAGAACACCAATAATAGCAACTAGGAGGGAGATAATAATATAACACCTAATCAGTCTCTTAACCAACATGTTTGCTTTTCCATTCAACCTTTCCAAATCAATCTATAAATCAATATTTTTGGCAAATAATTCATCTATTACCTCATCAACCTCACGTTTAAGTTTTGTAATCGCTTTCAGTTTCTCTAAATTTGAATTCAATTCTTCAGTCAAGTATTTCTCCAAAACTTGCTTCGAAGATAGACATTCTTGTAAGCAATTTTGTTCCGACTTCAAACTCATAATACATTCTCATTGAAAATGAGGCATCTCCGGATCCAGCCATTGAAAATACTTACATCGATTAACCTAAGCGACCAAAAAACAAAAACACTGTAATTTAATAAATAGATAACTCAAATGGAGTTGAACTAAATTTTAATACCGTCCTGTATTTGCAGAAGTAGTATCTTCGAAAGGGGTTTGAATTCGTCTTTAAAGTTTCCACCCCAATATCATGGTTGCAATCCATGGAAGTTCCATTGAATGGTGTATTGTTGGAGCTTTCGTTAGAAGACATTTTATTATTTGAGGATGAGTAATGTTTGTTAATTATATAAGTATTACCACTACAAAAAAACCTTAAACTGGCGACGGAATGGACAACTGAATGACTTTCCGTGGTCCGCTGGCGACGGACTACAACGAATTTGGCTAACGACGGACTGGCGAAAGACTAGCGACTGTTTTTTTGGCGCGTAAGTTGGCGCCAAAGTTAACGACGGACTGGACGACGGACTAGTCCGTCGTCCGCATATTCCGTCGTTAGGTCCGTCGTTAATGTCACGACCCACCTTCACTAAGTGTACTAAAGACGTTTAAAATCGTGACTCAAGGATGAAATATGAAAAAGGAAAAAGAAATGGTTATTAACATGAAGGTGAAAACATGATAAGTGTTTTGATAAATTAGGGTTCATACACGAATTTGGTACTAAGTAACCGATACCAAAATACATAAGTCATTGATTATAAAGTCTAGAAATACTGAATACTAAACTGAGTGTTTGCAGCGGAAATTGGATCAATTTCTAAGTTTAAATGTATGAAGACATGTAAACCCCCAAGAGTTAACGCTAATTGAGTTCGACAAAACCATCGCTGAGCACTCCCCTTTGACATCACAGCTCAACCTGCACATTTATAAATACATGCAGGGCTGAGTACAAAAGTACTCAGTAGACACATGCCGAAATCGCATTCGTCGTACTAATATAATTGTCATGCCATTGTAAGTGAAACATACGGATTTTGTCTCTAAGGAAACCTATGTTCACTAAATTCCTTTGTGATTCTTAAAATTCGACTGCGCAGTCTAAGTTCTGAAGTAATCAATCATATCCGTATTTCTGTGTGTCGGGAAGGTGACCACCTCCCACGGACACTTGACCGGCCAACCCGCTTAGATGACTCACGGTCATTGTGTACACTAGTTCGAGGAAAACACAATCCTCAAAGACCCGAATTCGATTATAATAGTTCAAGCAGATATGTATCATACAAAATATAAATATTTTTGGCAAGGCAATACTTCACATAATTTCAGTTCAGAATCTTTTTGAAACGAAATAATAACTGATACAACACAAGTAATTTTAGTTGTATAAGAAAGCCTACCTGAATCGCTTCCTTACTTCATAGGATCTGAATCTTTACCGTCTAGTGCTTTCCCTTCGCTAAACCTTAATCGTAATTACGAAGAAGATACTCATTATGAGTATATAATTTATTTCATCTATTCAAAATGAAATAATATTCTATTATTTCATTAATTATTCTAATCTTTTTTTTTACTCGACTAATATTCGAGTACTTAAAAATTTCTATAACTATTTTCATAGTACTTTAAATCATCCTTTGATTTATTCATCTCTTATATTTTATTTGTTTTACCCAATTAATTTAATAACGGGTATTATAATTATTCAAGATAATTTACTTGAAATAATTTAATTCTAAACTAGAATGCTAAATTAAGTCTCTATTGGATAGTTTTAATTTAATTAATACTATTTAAGAATTTAATATTTATTGAAATATTACTACTAATTTCATAACTTAATTGATTTAATTATTGGATTTAATCTAACTATTTATATCCAATCCATTTAATTACTAACTTTTTCAAAATTAAATTTATTAATCCATTCTTAAGAGATTAATTTAAGTCCATTCTAATTACTTAATCTGAGCCCATTCTACATAATTAAATAGGCGCATTCCGATTTAATCTAACTATTTATATCCAGTCCATTCTAATTATTTAATCTGGGCCCATTCTAGTTTATCTCGAGACTAAACAGCTGTCCTGACGAAAAGCTCGCCGGAGAGCAGCAACAGTCACCTCTCTCGGCTCCCCGCCGTTGCAGGTAGACCTTCCAGTTATCATTTTTGTAAAATTCAGAGTGAAATGCTTTTATTTGGGGCTTAACATTCTGCATGTTTGATTTTGTGTTGGGTTTGGTTAAATTTGGGTTTTTGGATGAAAGGTCAATAATTTCAGAATTCGTCCTATAAGTTGTTACTGATTCTTCATTTTAATTTATTCATTTATTTTTGTATCTTAATTCCACACCTTAGCATCTCTGCATGTTCTAATCTCTTTTTATTTTCTGTTTTGGCCGAGGGCTTTGAGGCTTAGGTGGAGAAGGATTAAGCAAGGGTTCTGAAACTCCAACTGGTTGGTTTAGTTGGTAAGATTTTCTGATTTGTGTAGTAGATAATATGTTCGAATCTGTAACATGGTTCAGTTTATGTTTTGAAATTTGTATGTGTATATGTTATGTACTAGTATGAATATAAAGTGGAGTAGGAAATGTTCAATCTGAAAGTCTAATTATGAATATTATGTTCTGAAATTCTGAAACATCATTGAAGTTTCTAGGTTCTGCATTTTAAATTCATTTTCCAAGCTGTGTACATAGTCATTAATTGTATTCTAGTTACCTGTTATGTACTAAAATTCTAAAGCACATGTATAGATCCATGTTCTAAAGTCTGAAAATATAGTTGTAGGTGATGTTCTGGAATTCCAACTTATTTTTTAAATTCTGTCTATGTTCTGAATCTGAATACTTAAACATAGCTCTATGTTCTAAAGCCTGTAAATGGTGTGGGATTTGTTCTGGAATGATAATATATATCTCTATTCTAAATCTGAAGGTATAAGTATAAGTTCTATGCCTATGTTCTGGAATGAATATGTATAGGTTCTGAAATTCTGAAAGCATAAGTATAGTTTCTACAAATCTGAAATATAAGAATATGTAAATGTTCTAAATCCTGAAAATGTAACTGTAGGTCTGTGTTTTAAAATATGAAAATATAGATATAGTTCTATGTGTTGATAACATGTACTTAAATTTTTCTAACTGTTGAGAATAGGACATAATCTGAACAGATTTTCAGTCGTCTATGTTCGAAGTTGCCAACTCTGAACTTTAAAACATTTAAAAGCTTTTAATTTCACATACTAAGTCTAATGTGTTGTTCTTTGTTTCATACTTGAGTTCTAAAGAAGATTCAAACTTATATAATGGAAGTATTAAGACTGAAGTTGAGATCTTAGTTTACCTCAATGAATCCTAAGAACTCTGAGTTGGAATGACTTCTGGTATGGATGAAGAACTCCCCCGAATGTGTTAAGTATGAGTGAGACTGATTTCTAAAGTGTGTATGAGGGGCTTCTAGTTGTTATATAGAATGGTTAAGGTGTATGCAACATTTTGTGTTATGCAGAGACACT
The DNA here is from genome assembly GCA_026898415.1 of Leonotis leonurus. NCBI lineage: Eukaryota > Viridiplantae > Streptophyta > Magnoliopsida > Lamiales > Lamiaceae > Leonotis > Leonotis leonurus. The sequence continues at coordinate 324,671 of JAPKLX010000148.1, read as the reverse complement.
TGAGTGTTTAAACCTCAAAGTCTTCTATCTATTGCCTACATCTACTTCCTTAGTATAAATCAGCAGCTGCAAATCTGATTTGGGACAGCTATTAACCAAGATAACATCTCTCTTTTTACTTGCAGGTGCAGGGTTGGATGGATGGATGGAGCAGGAAAAGTGTAGGCAGTAGTCTTCCCTCGAGAAGACACTCCTTTCATTTATTACTTCCATACCTATCTTGTAGTATATCTTGTAGTATTTATATAGATATCTCTGTAGAGGTACAAAGTTTCATTTCCAAATATTTAAATTTAGAGTGTGAATGCAATCTTTATTTGGCAGATTGTTTTATTCTCTTTTGCCAACTTCAATGTATGCGTGTAAATATATATATATATATATATATATATAGGTTTGCATGCCTATCACATTACTATGTTATGTTGGTTTGTATTACTTTTTATCCTTTAGCAACGTGGGATACAATTTATTTCCCTACAATATTCTAATATATATATATATATACATTCTTATCTCATGAAAAGAATTTATACTACTATCTTATTATATACCAACTTAAGTATATAATTATCATATCATTAGTATACAATAATCCTTTATGCATTAATCCTCACTTTGCAATAATTTTAATTAACTGATTAATATGACTAATTCTATAATTCTTTTTATGCATTATCACTTTATCAATGCCAAGTAATATACATCTCTATAGTATATAAATATACTACTACTTTGTTATACATTTTCTAGGTGAATAATTAGTATCTCATTAAGGTATCAATATTCCTAAAACCTTAGTCTTGAATTGTATAAGTTTTTTTTTTATTACCATACCGAACTAAAACCAATTATGCAACGCAAGAATTAATTAGTTTCATCTTTTTGAATAATCTTATTAATTCAAAACTAACTCACATAATATCTATCATTACTCCAATAATTAAAATATGCACGAATAATAGCTACTAATATCGATTAGCTAATCGATATTTTAAACTTTTATTACGAAATTTTCTTATCCCGATTTTCAGTACATGGTAACTACTAGTAGAATAGCGGGACATTACATTCTCCCCTTCTAATTTAAAATTTCGTCCCGAAATTTATGCGTTCTAATTAAATAACTCGGGATATTTCTCTTTCATCTTATCTTCAAGCTCCCAAGTAGCTTCTTCTTGTCCATGATGTTTCCACAACACTTTAACCAACTTCATTGACTTATTTCTAAGTTCTTGCACTTTCTGATCTAATATAGCTTCAGGTCTTTCTTCATAGGTCAAGTCAGGTTTCAAAATCATCTCTTCCTGATGAATAACGTGTTTTGGGTCAAACACGTATTTTCTGAGTTGTGACACATGAAAAACGTTGTGTACGTTTCCAAAGTTTGGTGGTAATGCTAATCTATATGCCACTGGACCTATTCTTTCCAGAATTTCATACGGTCCAATAAAACGGGGTCTCAGTTTTCCTTTAACACTAAATCTGATTATTCCCTTAGAAGGAGATACCTTTAGGAAAACCTTATCTCCTATTTCAAATTGTAGCTCGGTTCTACGAGTGTCAGCATAAGACTTCTGTCTATTTTGAGCTTCCTTGATTCTTTCTCTAATTTGTCTGACAATCTCAATCATCTCGCTGACTGAATCTGGGCCTACTATCGTTCTTTCACCTACTTCGTCCCAATAGAGTGGCGATCTACACTTTCTTCCATATAGTGCTTCATATGGAGCCATTTCTATAGTCGCCTGATAGCTGTTGTTGTAAGCAAACTCGATAAGTGGTAATATTGCTTCCCAACTTCCACCTCTGTCGAGGACCACGGTTCTCAACATGTCTTCTAGAGTTTGAATGGTTCTCTCCGATTGTCCATCAGTCTGAGGGTGGAATGTGGTACTAAAGTTCAACCTGGTGCCTAACTCCTTCTGGAGACTCATCCAGAATCTGGATGTAAACTTTGAGTCTCGGTCTGAGGTAATTGACACTAGTACGCCGTGTAACCGTATGATCTCACGAACATACAACTGAGCTAACTTGTCTGACCCGTAAGTTATCATTATGGGCACAAAATGAGCACATTTTGTGAGACGATCTACGATTACCCAAATGACAGTGTTTCCTCTGTTAGATTTGGGCAATCCGGTCACAAAATCCATAGCGATATGTTCCCATTTCCATTCCGGAATCTCCAACGGTTGCAATTTGCCATAAGGTTGTTGATGTAGGGCCTTCACTTGCTGGCAAGCTAAACATCTCTCTACGAATGATGCAATATCTCTCTTCATACCATCCCACCAGAATTTCTTCTTCAAATCCTGGTACATCTTCGTACTTCCTGGGTGGGCGGTATATGGTGTATCATGTGCTTCGCTCATGATTTCCTATTTGAGTTCTTCACTATGTGGGACGCATAGTCTTCCCTCACAGGTGATAGCATTATCAGTTTCTTCGCGATAACCTATAGCATCATCCTTCCTCACTTTCAAACGTATCTTCTCAAATTTTTCGTCATTCCTTTGAGCAGTTAAGATCCTACTTCTCAAGTCAGGTTCTACTACCAAAGTGGCAAGAATTCCTTCCACTGTCTCAGGTGGTGGTAAAATTTCCAAGTTCATCTTCTCAAAATCCTTTATGAGCTCCTTCTCTTGGGTTAGAAGAAATGCAAGCTTTGAGGAAGTTTTACGACTTAAGGCATCAACTACTACGTTAGCTTTTCCCGGGTGATAATTTATACCACAATCGTAATCCTTCACTAATTCGAGCCACCTTCTCTGTCTCATATTAAGGTCTTTCTGCTCGAAAAAGTACTTGAGACTCTTGTGATCTGTGAAAATTTCACACCGAACTCCGTAGAGGTGGTGTCTCCAAATTTTCAGAGCGTGCACAACGGCAGCTAACTCCAGATCGTGACTTGGGTAATTCAATTCGTGCGGTCTTAGTTGTCTTGATGCATATGCTATGACTTTTCCTTCTTGCATCAAGACGCAACCTAATCCATTCTTAGATGCATCTGTGTAAACTACATACTCTTTGTTGGGTTCTGGAACTGCCAGTATCGGGGCGGTAGTCAACTTCTCTTTCAAAAGCTGAAAACTGGATTCACATTCTAGAGACCACTGGAACTTGATTCCCTTTCGTAGTTGTTGTGTCATCGATCGTGCTATCTTGGAGAATCCTTCGATGAATCTCCTATAGTATCCAGCTAATCCTAAGAAACTTCTGATTTCATTAGGAGTCGATGGTGACTTCCATTCTCGTACAGTTTCTACTTTGATGGGGTCTACCTTGATTCCTTCAGATGACACAATGTGTCCAAGAAAAATTACTTCACTAAGCCAAAATTCACACTTGCTGAATTTAGCATAGAACTTCTCATTTCTGATGGTTTCTAAGGTGACTCTTAGATGTTTCTCATGTTCTTCTTCACTCTTCGAGTAGATAAGAACATCATCTATAAAGACCAAGACAAACTTGTCGAGGTATGGGTGGAACACACGATTCATCAGGTCCATGAATACTGCGGGTGCATTGGTTAATCCGAAAGGCATCACTATGAATTCATAGTGACCATACCGGGTTCGGAAAGCAGTTTTAGGAACATCTTCTTGTCGGATTTTCAGTTGGTGGTATCCTAATCTCAAATCTATCTTTGAGAAGACACATGCTCCCTTAAGTTGATCAAACAAGTCGTCAATCCTGGGTAAGGGATATCGGTTCTTGAGTGTCAACTTGTTCAAGCCTCTGTAGTCTATGCACATCCTCAGTGTTCCATCTTGAGTTCAACTTGACGAAAAGCACAGGTGCTCCCCAAGGTGATACACTGGGTCTAATGAAACCTAAGTCCAACAGTTTTTGGAGTTGTATCTTGAGTTCTTCTAACTCCTTAGGGGCCATCCTATAAGGTGCTTTGGATATTGGAGCTGATCCTGGTTCCAGGTCAATTGTGAACTCTAATTGCCTATCTAGTGGCAATCCTGGTAGTTTGTCTGGAAATACATCTGGGTACTCCCGTACAATGGCTACATCTTCCAGTTTCCTTTCTTCCTTTACTTCTTCCTTCAAGTAACCCAAGTATGCTGAACATCCTTTCCTTACTAGCTTCGTAGCTTGCAGTGCTGAGATAACTGCCTTCTTCCGATTCATTGTAATCCCGTGGAAGCATGTGGGTTCTTTTCCTGGGATTTTGAAAGATATTTGTCTCTCGTTGCATAGGATTGTGGCATAGTTTTCGGCTAGCCAATCCATTCCTAAGATTATGTCCACGTCGTTCATTGAGATTACACTAAGGTTGTTTGCTAAAACCCTAAGTGATCTTAAATCCAAGCTTAGGTTAGAGCAAGAATGTGTGAGAGTTGTAGTTCCTCCCAAAGGTGAAGAAACTCTCATAGTTGTCTCTACTGGTTCTAGTTCCAGTCTTAAGTTCTCTACACATGCTTTAGCGATGAAAGAATGGGACGCTCCCGTATCAAACAAAATAATTACTGGTGTGTTGAGGAGGGTGCCCATACCTGTTAGGTTTTCCTGATTCCCTTCAGGCTGTTTTTGTTTCATTGCATAAGCCCTAGCCTGTTGTGGCTGTTTCTGATGCTGGTGTTGTTGGTACTGAGGTGGTAGTGGTGGGGGTGGTGGTAACTGCTGCGGTTGTTGATGTCTTTGGGGTTGAGCCTGAATTGCTCGGACATGTTGATTCGGAGCTGTCTGGCTAGATCTTCCGCCTGTTCCTTGTTGTCTAGAAGGACAATAGTTCGCAAAATGACCCTTCTGGCCACACACAAAACACCCTTCGCTGCCTGCCTTGCATATTCCACCATGCATTTTCTTGCACTTAGGACAAGTAGGAAACTTTTGCGGATAGTTTCCCTTCTGGACAGTCGGGTTATGTTTCCCAAAGTTTTGGGAACGTGCTTGTCCTTCCCATGGTTTCTTCGCAGTTGAGTCGTTCCGGTTATTCTCCCATTTACGCTTTCCCTTAAAGCCTTGAGATTGTGTTTGGGCGGACATCGGTGTTGCAGTGGGTGTATATTTCTCTCCTGGCATAGCAGCCTCAATGTCAAGAGCGAGGTTGAGGGATTCAGTGTAAGACAATCCACCATGGCTTGCCAATGTCATCCTTATCTCGTGCCTCAGACCGACACAAAACTTTTCAGCCATTTTCTCGTCCGTGTCTACTTGTTCTGGCGCATATCGTGCCATATCACAGAACACTCGATCGTATTCTGTTACAGTCATCCTTCCTTGCTTTAGATTGTAAAATTCCATCTCCTTCTTCTTACGATAGCTTTTAGGGATATATTTGTCATATATTCCCATCTTGAAGTCTTCCTAGGTCAAGTTTGCTAGTTGTTCAGGGGTCAGAGTCTTTCTACGTGCTTCCCACGAGAAATCTGCTGATCCCGTCAGTTCAAATGAGATGCAAGTCATGCGCTCTTGATCCGTACAACGCAGAAAATTAAAGATGCGTTCTAGGGCTCGAACCCAAATTTCCGCTTCAGCTGGATCTCCCATTTCGTTGAAAACAAGTGGGTTCTGTCTTAGAAATAATTCCTCGATTCTACGTTCAGGCGGTGGGAGGGGTGGGGTTCGTTCTCGTTGCTCTTCATATCCTTCTTCAACAATTCTTGGACCTTTTCCTCTACCACTGCCCCTTGGGCGTCCAGCTCTTCTCGGTGGCATTCTGTCAATTTCCAAGTTAATTATCATAACATATATATATATATCTATTATAGTGACGGTTCTATATACTGCAAAGACCGCTAAGGTCGTCATATATATACATCTGAAAATTGCCCCCACGAGGACTTCAATACAACGTACCACCCAAAAACAAACGTACTAGTCAAGTATATGTCATGATGATCATCCTCCTAAGTGGCATCAAAAGAGTACTTAGTCATGGTACACGTACTATATATGTTTCCGTGCTAACAAAAGAGAATCTAAAGCGTTACGGAACGGTCCTCGTAGGATCAACGTTTCCGTCTAGTACTAGCAAAATAATAAAATCAGAACGGTCTATATATATGATCCGTTTCTGATGAGTACATCATCTATCAAAAGTAGCATAAGATCACACCACTATGGGTGAGCCGTCGAGTCGGTACGGTCTCGGTCGGAACGACATCTCTGCTCCTCATCCGGATCTTCCTCTGGATCCTCTACAGCATCCTGCTCATCTCCCTCCTCTCTATCTCTAGCTCTCCTCAATGGTTTCCGCAGCTCAGCTATCCTACGCCTCAGGTCAGCATAGAAGGTCCTAGCATCTGGAGACAGTCCCCTCTTCCGGGAATCCATGCTAGTGTCTGTCGATAGAGGCTCGACTCGTGTGCAGTCGTCCTCTGAGTCAGAAGTAGCTAGGGCCTTGCCCTTACCATCTACCATCGGCGTCCCACGCGTAGCTCTCAGTAGTCGCCCCAAAGATGAGGTGGACATAGGGTATGAAGCCTGTGCTCTGCGACATGGAGACGGTGGTCGGATCTCTCTGGCTGGTCGAGATGGTCCCGCCTCGATGTCATGTCGTCCATGAATCTCAGGTGAATGTGGTGGATACATAAAGCTCTGCATCGGAGCCAGTGGAATCACTCCAGTAGGGAGAAATGTAGGTAGCAGTGGAGCCCACATAGCCGGCACATCACCAACAGGTACTAGATCTCCAGGACGGATGTAAGGTCCCATGGGTGTGCTGCCGAAGGCATCATAGTAGAAGTGGAGAGTGGCAACAAATCTCGGGAAGTCTCCCTCCCGATCATAGCTCCTGCCGACGGGGTGAATGAAATCCCCAGATATCATCCTCGCCCATCCCTGCCAGTCAGTCGGTAGTAGCTGGATCAACCTCATGATCCCGTCCATGCCAGTAGCACCGTGAGGCATTGCTGCCTCCCACATCCTCCGGAAGTGCGACAAAAACTCGCCAAGGTCGTCTCCTATGCACGGGGCATAGGTCTGGTATGCCCTCAGTATGGTGGCTGGGCTAGCTCGTGGAGATATCCTCTTACGTGCAGTACGCATTGTCCTCGCCATCTAAGGAAAGAAAGAAAATTCTTAATTAATCTTCTTAGGAACTAATCTTAATTTATAATAATATAGTTGAATTTCAAACCCGGTTTGGTTGATATCAACATTATGGGTTAATGGTTAAAATTTCGTAAAGTCTTTTAGTATGGTATGTTCACCATTATAGAATTATTTAGTATTCTAACTTTATGATTTATTATTCACTGATAATTATATCATTATTAATCGAGTTAACAAATTTTTTTTTCTAGATTCTAACGTTAGAAATGATAACTTATCGGATCATAGCCGTGATCTTGATTTATTAAGAAAGGAAAGATTTTTTCCTTTTTGTTATCGTAATTGGGCTTAGTATTAGTTTTGGATGTTCTCGTTTCCGAGTAACTCATAAAAGTTTTTCTAAGTTCTTGTTTAAGTTCTCTTTTCTAAACGGGATACATGCAAACTAAAGCATCTATGTTCATTAAGAAGGATCTTAAGTTTCAAAATTCTAAAATCGAAGTAAAGAAATATGTTTATCCCTTTATAATCGAAACATTTATATTTAAATGAGATGCTTACCTCCTTTTGTCGAGCGTGATGTGTGGGAGTGCGGCTTTTGTCGACTCGGTAATTAGTCTAGTGGAACAATACTAGACTTGAAACCCAAAAAGAATCTCGGGTTCAGAGCACTAGTGCTCTAATACCACTCTGTCACGACCCACCTTCACTAAGTGTAGTAAAGACGTTTAAAATCGTGACTCAGGGATGAAATATGAAAAAGAAAAAAGAAATGGTTATTAACACGAAGGTGAAAACATGATAAGTGTTTTGATAACTTAGGGTTCATACACGAATTCGGTACTAAGTAACCGATACCAAAATACATAAGTCATTGATTATAAAGTCTAGAAATACTGAATACTAAACTGAGTGTTTGCAGCGGAAATTGGATCAATTTCTAAGTTTACATGTATGAAGACATGTAAACCCCCTAGAGTTAACGCTAATTGAGTTCGACAAAACCATCGTTGAGCACTCCCCTTTGACATCACAGCTCAACCTGCACATATATAAATACATGCAGGGCTGAGTACAAAAGTACTCAGTAGACACATCCCGAAATCGCATTCGTCGTACTAATATAATTGTCATGCCATTGTAAATGAAACATATGGATTTTGTCTCTAAGGAAACCTATGTTCACTAAATTCCTTTGTAATTCTTAAAATTCGACTGCGCAGTCTAAGTTCTGAAGTAATCAATCATATCCGTATTTCTGTGTGTCGGGAAGGTGGCCACCTCCCACGGACACTTGACCGGCCAACCCGCTTAGATGACTCACGGTCATTGTGTACACTAGTTCGAGGAAAACACAATCCTCAAAGACCCAAATTCGATTATAATAGTTCAAGCAGATATGTATCATACAAAATATAAATATTTTTGGCAAGACAATACTTCACATAATTTCAGTTCAGAATCTTTTTGAAACAAAATAATAACTGATACAACACACGTAATTTTAGTTGTATTAGAAAGCCTACCTGAATCGCTTCCTTGCTTAATAGGATCTGAATCTTTACCGTCTAGTGCTTTCCCTTCGCTAAACCTTAATCGTAATTACGAAGAAGATAATCATCGTGAGTATATAATTTATTTCATCTATTCAAAATGAAATAATATTCTATTATTTCATTAATTATTCTAATCTTTTTTTTTTTACTCGACTAATATTCGAGTACTTAAAAATTTCTATAACTATTTTCATAGTACTTTAAATCATCCTTTGATTTATTCATCTCTTATATTTTATTTGTTTTACCCAATTAATTTAATAACGGGTATTATAATTATTCAAGATAATTTACTTGAAATAATTTAATTCTAAACTAGAATGCTAAATTAAGTCTCTATTGGATAGTATTAATTTAATTAATACTATTTAAGAATTTAATATTTATTGAAATATTACTACTAATTTCATAACTTAATTGATTTAATTATTGGATTTAATCTAACTATTTATATCCAATCCATTTAATTACTAATTTTTCCAAAATTAAATTTATTAATCCATTCTTAAGAGATTAATTTAAGTCCATTCTAATTACTTAATCTGGGCCCATTCTACATAATTCTATAGGCCCATTCCGAATAATCACTTAGGCCCATTGGATTTATTTAAATTCGGCCCATATTGAATTAATCCAGCCTGTTAAAATTTTCTGACCTGGCCCATTTAATTTATCCTAAATTCTCGGCCCAACTGAATTAATTCAGCCCGTCAAAATTTTCTGACCCGGCCCATTTAATTTATCCTAAATTTTCAGCCCAACTGAATTAATTGCCACACTTTAGTGAAATAATTTTGTACTTATTCTACTAGGCTCGGCCCACTCGACTACAAACCGGCCCGCTAAATTGATCTTGACCCGGCCCAAAGGTTAGGTCTAAAAATTCTCCTAACCCTAGCATTTAGACACCATCGGCCGCTTCACTCCTATTTCTCTCCCCCCATCACAGACAACACAACTCCTCTCCATCTCCCTCGCCATCCCTCGTCGCTGCTCCCTCTTCTCCGGACAACAGACTCTCGCCGGAGGTCGCCTCTGTCTCTCACCACTGTCTCTCGCCACTGTCTCTCTATTTTTGTCCGTCTCTCGCTGCTTTTGGAGGAAAGCTCACCGGAGCATCGATTTCCTCTCGGACGACATGCAGTAGTAGCCATCGGCCAGTTCCTCCCATGCCTCTCTTTTCCCGTCTGCCAGACGGCACAAGGTTCGCCGGAGCCCCTTTTTCCCAAAGGTAAGGTCAAGTCTATACATATTTTTTCTTCTATTACTCGATTTGAAATCTGCATGTTAAATTCCAATTGTTTTCTAAAATTTTACAATCTCCCTAACCCTATCTCTTTGATTCTCTCTCTCCCTCTCTCTGCCCTGCGGATTTCTTCGCCTGAATCGGCGAAAATTCCCCGAGAAACAGTACCAGCAACCTCCAGATACATCCTAACCCTTTTTCTTCTCCAACTCAGTCTTTATATATATATATTTTTGATTTTAAATTCCAATAACAGTTTCTAAGTTAAATTTTCCTATCTCTTCTAGTCTATCTCGAGACTAAACAGCTGTCCCGACGAAAAGCTCGCTGGAGAGCAGCAACAGTCAGCTCTCTCAGCTCCCCGCTGTTGCAGGTAAACCTTCCAGTTATAATTTTTGTAAAATTCAGAGTGAAATGCTTTTATTTGGGACTTAACATTCTGCATGTTCGATTTTGTGTTGGGTTTGGTTAAATTTGGGTTTTTGGATGAAAGGTCAATAATTTCAGAATTCGTCCTATAAGTTGTTACTGATTCTTTATTTTAATTTATTCATTTATTTTTGTATCTTAATTCCACACCTTAGCATCTGTAATGCCCCGTCTTTTAATTATTGAAGTAATGATATTCAAACGCGCTCGTTACCTTTTTAAGTGAACTTTGTATGTTTAATAATGAGAATTTAATCTAGTTAAGGAGGAATTGTGGTTTGATATACCAAGTATTTATAGATTTTGATATTAAGATTATGTTTATACTTGGGATAAACATTTAAGTGTAGGTATGTGTGTTATAACTTAAGAACTATATAAATTTAAAGATGATGCAAACCATATATGTAGTATAGATTTAAGTAGTTATATATATATATATATATATATATAAGGGTGCACGTATGATTTATATATATACATACAGTATGTTGTGGAAATAGTAAGGCTCTCAAGATTTATATTGGGAAAAGTATGATTTCACTCTAGTAAGTACATGCATGCATGTATTGAATAAAGTAAGGAAGGAAAGATATTAAGTTGAAACACTTGAGTATATATGTGTTGGTACATAGCTTGCCAACACCAAACTCTATAATACATGTCTTTAAACAATACAACTTTAAAGCTAAACTAGGGACACCAAACTGCTACACGGCAGTAAGTTAAAGAAAAATAGGGAAAGAAGGAAAACCTTCTATAAGTGTAAGAAGTAAGGACTATGCTACAAACATTGGGAAAGAAATGTTAAAGGAGAAACAAAGCAGCATAGCTGCTGCAGAGGTTGAAAAACAGAGCATCAAGTGGCTGTGAAACGGCTGAAAGGGAGGAGTCCCAAGGCTACTCCATGCTATGATCCATGCTCTTCCATGCCCTACAAATAATAGCAATAAGACTATTAAACTAGCTATCTACCCTTAAGTATTAAGCAAGAGATAAGAAGCTAAGAATACCACTACAACCACATCTATATAAAGGGGTAGAGGGGCTGCCTTGAACCGTTATCACCCAAAAACAAATCAACACTAGCACAAGAGCAGCCACATTCACATTCAAGAAGAAGAAGGAGATAAAGATTAAGGTAGTCTCAACCTTTAACCTCTTTTATAGTAACAAGACAATCTTAAACTGCAAGACAGAAAACAGTAACATATAAACTTTGAAATCTAAGCAATACAACAGCAACATCAAACTACATTCTACCTCCAGTTAATTCCATGAAAACAGAATATATATATAGTAACCGAATAACTGTGGAAAGTTTAAAAATGGGTTCTGAGTTCAAGTTTAGCAAACACTAAACTTATAAGAGTTAAAATAGATAGAAATGTAAACTTAGAACCATTCTCTATACATAAAACAGCGTATCAACTGTGCAGTTATTTTTTTTGTGATTTAGAACATAGATATGTTCTCAGATTTTAAGAAACATAGACATATTCTCATATTTCAGAAATAAGACTCAATCATGTAGTTTTTCCAAAGATCAGTTTAAATATATGTATGTTTTAAAAAAAATCAGTTAATGGCCAGAGTAATGAACTTAGTGTAGAACCAGACCTCTCACAAGACAGATGAAATTTCTGGTTTTAAATTAGATTCTAACTCATACAACACTCATCACAAATTTAGAACCTCATAAATGCTAGTCATGCTTCAAAAATTACAGTAATTTCAGATTTATATTAAGACCTTGAAATCCAGACATCACAGATTCAGTATTTAGCTATGTTTAAACACATATAGAACTCACCCCCAGATCACTAACTCTGTATTTTCCATACAAGACATAGTAATTCGCCAACAATGAAATGAGGACCTAATCCTTACCTAAATTCTCTTCACCCCAGAATCAACTTTTCAGAACAAGAATGAGCTTTTAAACCAACGAAGACAGAGCACTAATAAACTAAGTATACAGAATGCTATTTCAGAAATGGAAATCTTCAGCCCAACAAAAAGCACATAATTAATTAAAACATAAAACTTAGCTTAAGTCTGAGGATTTCTCGGTGAGGAAAGATAAGCAGAACACCAACTCCAACCAAAGCCACCCAGTAGCCATCAACCATTCCCAAACCAGAATCGGGAAAGAAAGAAATTAAGCAAAGTCAAATTCAGTAAGTAAACTTCAGAACTCAAATCTGCAAACAACAAATTTAAGAGAATCTGTATCATGCAACCCTAATCAAGACCAGCAATTAAACTTTAAAGAAAGAAAGAGAAGAAGGATTTAATTTAGAGACAGTGATAATCAAGAAGAACCAATAGTTATAATTTGGAAGAATTTCAGTAAATAGATAATATAGGACCTAGAAATCGAGAAAGAGATAGAGGATAGAGTTACCTTTGGAGGGGAGCACTGGAGAGCTGTTCATCCTCCAACTCAGAGAACTGAGAAACGAGAGAGAGCGAGGGAGGGGGGAGAATCGATAGAGAACAGACAGAGAAAGCAGATGGAGGAGAAAAGGAGATAGAAACAGAGAGCATAGAGAGATAGAAGGAGGGAAGGAGATAGAGACAGAGATGGAGAGAATTAAGCGAGAGAGAAAGAGGCGAGGTGTCTGTAGAGAAGTAGAAGGGATTAGGGTTAGGAAGAGTAGGGTTTTTAGAACATGGGCCGGGTTGGACAAATATTGGGCTAGGACTTAGTTTGTTATGGGCCGAAATTTTAATACTAATGGGCCGAAAGTTATTAATTGGTTGGGCCGAAAATAATTAATCTAAAGGGCCCAGTCTATTAATCTTAAGATAATTGATACTTAAACAAATTAAATTAATTAAGTAAGCTCACTTAATTAATTTTAATGGACTAGTTTAAACATTGTAATAAGATAAGACTTAATTAAATTAAGCTTGTCATTTTAATTAAAATTGAGCTACATCAATTAGTAATACTAATAATGGAAGAAGAGGATAGTAATATATATATATATATACATTTAGTATTAATATTTGGAGCTTATAATTTAGATAATTAAAGCCTAAATATTAAATCAAGGAAATCCAATTTATTTAGTAATTGGGTTCTAAATTAAGAGAATTGATATCTCTAATTATGTTAAGGATTTATTTAAAGAATTAATATTTTAAGGTTATTTAAAGAGTTAAATAATTAGAACTTATAATATTAATTGAATAATTAATTATTGAGAATTAATTATTTCATTAAGTGTTAATACACTTATTACACTTAAAGATAATTATCGGAATAATTGAATCGATGATTCAACACCATTAGAAAGAATATTGATCCGAGGTATCAATATCTCAATTAACGGGTCGAAACAAGAACCGAGAATAATATATTCTTACGATTATAATGTTTCAAATGCACTAAGGGCATTTTAACTTATACGAGTTTTTCTAAAGGTTCTAACGAGAGATCTACCTCGCGTTTCGAGACCAAAGCAAGTACAAATCGAAGCTATCCAAGTAGGCTTTCTATTACAAAGAAAATTTTGTGTGCACGTATACTATTATGTTGTTTTCGAAAGGAATTCAAATCGAGAAAGTATGTTTCAAAGTATTGTCTTGCCGAAATGATTTATGTTTTGTATGAAGCCTATCTAGTTAAGGTTCCTGGTTTAAGGTTCCAATTATGAAATCTAATTCGGGTTCCAGTGGGTGGATTACCCCACTCGAACTAGTGTACACAAGTGACCGTGAGTCATCGATCGGGTTGGCCGGTTAAAAGACCGTGAGTCATCGATCGGGTTGGCCGGTCAGGTGTCCGTAGAAGGTGGCCACCTTCTCGGTACCCATAAAGAACATATATGGCGTAATACTAAAGAACTTAGACAGCTGTCGAACTTAGGATCTTTCAGAAAGAGAATTTAGTGAACGTAGGTGCTTTTAAAGACAAAATCCCTGTGTTTCACTCTTACGGCATTGACAATTATATATGTATGTATGCGACTTTGGCATGTGCCTACTGAGTACGTTTGTACTCAACCCTGCATGTATTTATAAATGTGCAGGTTGAGACGTGATGAAGGGAGATGCTATGGCGGGCTTGTCGGTCTTTTATTTAAGTCTTGGGTGTCTACGTGTCTTCATACACGTAGACTTATGTCGATCCTTATTCCGCTGCAAGAGTTTCCATCAATTTTTGTTTGGCGAAGTTGCCAATTATGTAAATTAACTCTGTGTCCAAACTGAACTCAGTTATGGAATTATCTTTTGTTTCAGTCAAAGCTTTCAAGTTCCACTTTATCTTTATTTATCTATTCTATAGTCGCGCAACCGGACTTTGCCGGGAGGGCGGAGGACGGGGCGTGACAACATCTCTGCATGTTCTAATCTCTTTTTATTTTCTGTTTTGGCCGAGGGCTTTGAGGCTTAGGTGGAGAAGGATTAAGCAAGGGTTCTGAAACTCCAACTGGTTGGTTTAGTTGGTAAGATTTTCTGATTTGTGTAGTAGATAATATGTTCGAATCTGTAACATGGTTCAGTTTATGTTTTGAAATTTGTATGTGTATATGTTATGTACTAGTATGAATATAAAGTGGAGTAGGAAATGTTCAATCTGAAAGTCTAATTATGAATATTATGTTCTGAAATTCTGAAACATCATTGAAGTTTCTAGGTTCTGCATTTTAAATTCATTTTCCAAGCTCTGTACATAGTCATTAATTGTATTCTAGTTACCTGTTATGTACTAAAATTCTGAAGCACATGTATAGATCCATGTTCTAAAGTCTGAAAATATAGTTGTAGGTGATGTTCTGGAATTCCAACTTATTTTCTAAATTCTGTCTATGTTCTGAATCTGAATACTTAAATATAGCTCTATGTTCTAAAGCCTGTAAATGGTGTGGGATTTGTTCTGGAATGATAATATATATCTCTATTCTAAATCTGAAGGTATAAGTATAAGTTCTATGCCTATGTTCTGGAATGAATATGTATAGGTTCTGAAATTCTGAAAGCATAAGTATAGTTTCATTTCCAAATATTTAATTTAGAGTGTGAATGCAATCTTTATTTGGCAGATTGTTTTATTCTCTTTTGCCAACTTCAATGTATGCGTGTAAATATATATATATATATATAGGTTTGCATGTCTATCACATTACTATGTTATGTTGGTTTGTATTACTTTTTATCCTTTAGCAACGTGGGATACAATATATATATAGGTTTACATGTCTATCACATTACTATGTTATGTTGGTTTGTATTACTTTTTATCCTTTAGCAACGTGGGATATAATTTATTTCCCTACAATATTCTAATATATATATATAAATACATTCTTATCTCATGAAAAGAATTTATACTACTATCTTATTATATACCAACTTAAGTATATAATTATCATATCATTAGTATACAATAATCCTTTATGCATTAATCCTCACTTTGCAATAATTTTAATTAACTGATTAATATGACCAATTCTATAATTCTTTTTATGCATTATCATTTTATCAATGCCAAGTAATATACATCTCTATAGTATATAAATATACTACTACTTTGTTATACATTTTCTAGGTGAATAATTAGTATCTCATTAAGGTATCAATATTCCTAAAACCTTAGTCTTGAATTGTATAAGTTTTTTTTTTTATTACCATACCGAACTAAAACCAATTATGCAACGCAAGAATTAATTAGTTTCATCTTTTTGAATAATATTATTAATTCAAAACTAACTCACATAATATCTATCATTACTCCAATAATTAAAATATGCACGAATAATAGCTACTAATATCGATTTGTAATACCCCGATAATTAAAAACCCGAATAAAAGAAAAATTTATGAATAAACGAGGGATTCAAGATCCGTTGAAAGTTTAAAGACTCGTATTAAAGAATAGAACTCCTAATGTGAGTTAAAAAAAATTATTTCAGAAATTTCTGAAATCGAGAAAGAAACCGAGAAAATTCGGTTTGACATTTATCGTCATAATTTAAGTTCGAGAACTCGTATCGAAGCAGCGTCTGTTTTTCCATTCACTTATTTTACGATACGGAGATAAGGTGAAAAGTTAATAATTCCGACTTTCGGAAGAATGATGTATTTATCGAGAAATCACTATTCATCGTTTTTGAACGAGACGAGATAATTTTATTATCTTCTAAAGTTAAGTCCGAAATGTTTTTCTAAGAGATCCTTGATTTTCCAGAATGTTTCCGAGAACATTATTTTATCGAGAAGTCGAGAACCCGAACTATTAATACGTTATTATATCGGGTTTAATATGTGGTCCACAATGAACCACATCACCTTCTTTCTTTTTCCTTCTTCCTTCTTTTTTCTTTCTTTCTTCTTCTTCTCCTTCTTTATTCTTTCACGTGAGAGATAGAGAGATAGAGAGAAGTCTCCATTTTTGGAGAGCAAGAGCTTGTCGATTCAAGGTGCAAACGAGCTCCAATTCACGAACCGACTTCGGATACTAATAGGTATCGATCTAAGCTTCCTTTTTATGGTTTAAAATTTGAGATTTCCCCCACCTATTTTTCACCCCAAAATTCGACAGCCCTCTCTAAGTTATGGGTAGGAATCGTTCGATTTTTATCGAGCCTTGTTAATTATGTTCGTATGATGTTAGAGAACATAGAAATCGAATAAAATTTACGATCGAACCATGCTTTTGTTCTTGCCATTTTTGGTTTTGGAGTGTTCTTGATGAATTTGATGTGTTCTTGATAGAAAATGTGTTTTAATTGTGTGATGAATCCATAAGAGCATGATAATCGAAAGTAGAGACGTGTTTGTCGACGAACGAATCGAAACGGGAAAAACAGGGCAGTTTTTGGCCGATTTTTTAAAAAAATTTTTATTTCGAATTTGAAGATGATTCCTTCATGAAAGTTATTCATTAGTGTGTTTAGAATTTACCGGTGAAATTTCAGATTTATTGGAGCACGTTTGTGTGTCCAAAAGCAACACGAACCTAGACTGCACAGTTTTCAACGTTGTATTTCAAACGTGAAACAGGGGGTTGATTCCCGAATTTTTATGAATTTTTCTGCAATGATTTTAAAAATATTTCCTAAATTAAAGTTGTTCCTTTAAATGTCTTGAACTTATATCTCGAAATTTAGAATTTTTGAAGTACTTTTGAACGTTCACAATCGAGTTTAACTCGGACTGCGCAAGTGGAAATGTTTGAAAAGTGGAAATGTTTGAATGTTTGAAATGTTGAAATGTTTGAAATGTTGATTTGTTGTTGTTGTTACGATTTGAGATTGAGTTGGGATAAGTTCGAGTGGAGGAACGGAGTCCTCACTCGAGAGAGAGTTGAATGGGGCAATGTTGATGTGTGTTAGTTGGTTTACTCGTTTTGATAAAACGAGGGATAAGTTGAATGAACGTAGAGGTCATGTCGATTTTTCGACCGCATTATGTTTCAAACCTCGTAATTTCCCTCCTTGTTAGTACTCTTTTTAAGACGTACATTATAAGTAAATGAATTAGGGTTTTCCAAGAATCCTTTAAGCCGAGACTTAAGAGTCGAGAAACGGTGTTGAAACCCTAAAAGACTAAAAGAAAAGATAGTGAATTCGAGCTAGGAATAGAAGTTATTTCCTTTAAGACTCGAATCTTTTTATAAGATAGCTTGTTACCTGAAGGTCAAGCGCGAGGAGGAGACCGAGGAACGAGAAAGTAAAGCAGTAGAAACTCAACCACTTGAAAATCAGGTGGGTTTTACTACTAACTATAATTTTTGCTGTATTAAAGCATAATTATCAAAGTGCAAGTTGAATGAATGATTTTCATGCATAAAATTATTTGTGTTTTATGTGTGATGCCTATCTGTGTTGGCTTGCCAACGTATGTAATCGATCGGATCTTGAGCCATGTGAGCGTACTGGCCAAGGTTAGTGTACACAGAAGCCGTGGACTGTGAGCCCGTTGGGCCGGTTCCGGTGAAGGGATGCATTTGTGGAAGGTGGCCACCTTCCCCAGCGTAGTTACAGATATGGATAATACAGAAAGGAAAGAAAACGGTACCGTACCAAGTTTATGAAAGGAAAAATGAATGTTTAGTATACACAAGTTATTTCACGGAAAACCCTTGTGTTATATTGTGATGCATGACAAAAAGATAATTATGACGGTTTTCGGCATAACCCACTGAGTATTCCAATACTCAGCCATGCTTGTGTTTCCAAAAACTTGCAGGTTGAGACAGGTGGCTTTGGCGGCGGTGCTGAGAAGAGTTGCTTGGCTGTCAGATGTTTTATTCAGAGTACGAACACATATCTTCATATATGTGTTTCCAATTTAAGTCTTCCGCTGCAACACTCCTTGATATTGTTTAATGTTCATAGCTTGACTTCATGAACCAGAGCTTTTAAAAACAATATTTTAGTTCGTATAGCAATTATGTTTCTCTTTGACCCTTCGGGGTGGTACATGGAACTCGTTGGATCTTAGTTAAATAACTGAACTATTTTACCTATTTAATTACATTGAAGTATTTTTACTCATGTAACTTCAAGTTTCGATTCAGGTTTGGTTGTCTTCCAAAATTTTCCTTTTGTTCTAGTTGCTTTTATCACACCCCGCAGTCACGCCCCAATTGAACTGTCCTTTGGGATTTGGGGGCGTGACAGAGTGGTATAAGAGCATGGTTTTCTTTCGCTCTGAATATCAGTTTAATCCTAGTAATGAGACAGAGTGGTTTAGAGCAATAGTTCTTTCGCTCTGAATACTACGAGTTTAATTCAAGTAACAACACAAAGTGTTTCTTTCGCCCTGAGTACCAAAGTTTAATTCCAGTAACACTATAGAAAGTATCAGAACACCAGTTTTTGTTCGTTCTAAGTACTAAATTGATTCCAGAAATATCACAAGGTGATATCTAAGCAAATTATTCGCTCTAAGATGTGTTTCCTTCAATGTGTTCTAATTTGAGTTATTAGACTAAGTACAGAGGTCTGACAGCAACTCTCAGCACGCCATGCCTCGCCCAAGAGAAAAGTAAGTGATTTCAAAGAGTTTAAGGAGATTGGTATTGTGATTGTGATTGCACAGAGTTTAAAGAGAAGGTGTTTTCACAGAGTTCATGAGAAAGTGATTTTAAAGAGCATGAAAGTTATATTTTAACGAGCATGAGTTGAGATGTTGATTGCATTATTTTTAAGTGCATTTGTTGCAATATTATTATGCCGAGGTTATGATAGACTTATGAACTTCATAACAAGAACATAGAAAGCTTTAGGGATTCCCATTTACCCTACTGCTCAGAACATAGAAGAAGAACGAGTCGTTTTGACGACAAAAAGAACAAGAATCTAGATATGCTTTAGATTCACGTTTACTTTAAGTTTAAGTATTCGAGAGCAAATGAATGAGTTTCAAACTCTTTTAGCAAGGAAGACGCAAACGAGAATGAGGTACAAGAAACAGAGGAGCTGATATTGTTCTACGCGATAACTAGTAGTAAAGAAGCGATGAAGACGTTATGTCTTTTCACGCCATGAGCGTGTCAGTATACAGCAAGGTATATATATTAAGTATGAACAGCGTAGAAACACCATGTCATGCCTCCGTTATGAAGTACTGAGTACCGGAAGAAGTATTAGCGTGCCACTTTCTTGCAGTAAATTAAAAGCGCCGTCCTCTTGCTCGAATGTTATTCTCAAGTACGAACGCGGACTTTAGATCCTTTTTTTTTGGGACTCTTAATGAGTTCTACTTTCATGAAAAGTGAAAGTGCGAGAGAGACGGAGAATAATAGATTTTGCTAGACTCACGAGTTTATGTAACGAGAACATAGCAAAGCTTTAAGAAATTCCAATTCCTAGATTTTCACGATTCGAGAAGAAAGCACGATGTTCAAAGGAACGAGAAGTGGAGGAATTAAGTATGTTGATCCCACAAGAAATAAATGAAGAACCATGAGAGAAACGATAGAAAACGAGAATGAAGAAGATGAGAACGTTACGAAATAATCATCGTAATCAAGGCACGACGAATACCGTCATGCCTCATCATGCCATGAGCACGTCAGTATGCACTAAAGCATGGATATCAAGTGGAGGTAGCTTTGGAACACCATACCATGCCTCCGGGACGAAGCCACCCTAACTTCCCTAGATGAGGAAGTAAACAACAAGGACATTAGTCTATTTCTCCATGTCTAAATGGTGAAAAGAATTACAAGGATACCTGCAAGGCGGGCAGTAATGCATGTTACAAGTATAGATAATAAGGTCGCATTGTACGATACTGCCTAGGAGGGCAGTGAAATGTGTAGAATAGACAGAACCAAGGCCACTATGGGCGGAAACCGCAACCACTTAGAGCTCTACAAGGTTAGGAGCAACATTTTCCCCGCCGTAACGACAACAGAATGCTCAGACGTTTACTATGAATACGAGGCAGTACGAACATAATAACAAGTGCTTATAGTTATGGTTTGAAACTAGAACATCTCACTTAAGTATCCCGAATGCATGTTGTAATACTCTAGAACTGAAACGTAAATGAATAAGTCATGAGAAGAAAGTAATTACATTCCTAAAAGGAATCATGATCCGCTACTCGAGTATGTTCTAACTTAGTGTTAGAGATCGAGACGAATGAGATCACAACGAATAATCGTAATGTGATGTAAATGTGGGATACCGATATAATTCTAGGAATGAATGGGTTAAACGGGAACTATGATGCGACTATCTAAAATGAGAGGAATTTTTTTTCAAAACCCTAGAAGGGAACCAACATTATTCCATGAAATCAAGATGGGCAGGGCGATACTCGTTATATCTGCCCTACAAGTTAAAATATAACGAGGATAAATGATTGCCAAGTTTTTCTCGTTTAACTGTATGCGAAATATGTTTGGATAGAGCAATAGAAGATATACTCGTAGTACAAGATTTTCAGGAGATATTTCCTGAAGAACTACCGGGTCTATGACCGGACAGATAAGTAGAAATTTTGATCAATCTGGAAACCAGTGTTAGCTCCAGTATTGAAAGTTACGTACATGATGATACCCAAGGAGTTACAGGAACTGAAGATCCAACTTCAGAAATTATTGAACCTAGGTTTTCATCAAACCTAGCGTATCACCATGGGAAGCTCCGGGGTTGTTAGTGACGAAGAAGAATGGAACTTTGAGAATGTGCATAGATTAGTGTAAGTTGAACAAACTTACTATGAAGAATAAATATCGTTTTTCCAAGGATGAACGATCTGTGTGATCAGATTTAAGGAGCCAGATTTTTCTCAAAGATCGATTTAAGGTCTGAGTATTAGCAACTCAGAATTGGCAAAAATATGTGTTCACGACGGTTTTCCGAACCAAGTATGGTCATTACGAGTATGAAGTAATGCCGTTCGGATTGACTAATGCTCCAGCTGTATTCATGAACTTCATGAATCGAGTGATTAGCCCTTACTTAGACAAGTTTGTCTAACTAGTTATGGATGATATTCTCATATATTCCAAGAGTGAAGAGGAATACTTGAGAATCGATTTAGAGGCTCTACGAGCAGAGAAGTGTTTGCCAAATTCAGCAAGTATGAACTTTGGTTGAAGGAAGTAATGTTCCTAGGACATATTGTGTCAGCTTAAGGAATCAAAGTGGATTCCACAAAAGTGGAAGCATTACATGATTTGAAGTCGCCAACTAACCCTAATGAAATCGGAAGTTTCTTAGGTTTAACTAAGTATTACAGGAGGTTCATCAAGAGATCCTCTAAGATAACCAGACACATGACATAATTGCTCTGGAAAGGGATCAAGTATCAGTAGAGTTAGGAATGTGAAGTTAGTTTCCAAGAGCTCAAGAGGAAATTGACTACTACACCATTCCTAGCAGTGCTAGAGCCAAACCAAGGGTATGTTATGTATACCGATGTCTTTAAGAATGGACTAGCTTGCACGCTGATGCGAGAAGGATAAGTGATAGCTTATACATCTCGACAACTTAGGTCGTATGAGCTAATTTATCCCACGCACGATTTAGAATTTGCAGCAGTTGTGCATTTCTCTAAAAATCTGGAGACACCATCTCTACGGAGTTAGGTGTGAGGTTTTCACAGAAAACAAGAGTTCGAAATACGTTTTAGAGCAATGAAACCTCAATAGGAGACAAATGGGGTAGCTCGAGTTAGTAAAAGAGTATGATTATGGTATAAATTACCATCCAGGGAAGGCTAACGTAGTAGCCAATGATCTGAGTCGTAAAGATCAGTCAAAGTTGAGTTATCCCCTAGCTCAAGAAAAAAAAAACTTTTTCAAAGGTTGAGAAGATGAACTTAAAGAAAATTCATTCACGAGAGACCATAGAAGGTCATGTCACAGTACTCGTGGTGACACCAGAATTAAGAAAGAGAATATTGCGATTTGGGTGATAGTAGATCGACTTACCAAATCAGCTAAATTCTTACCGATAATGATCACGTATGTGTTGGAAAAGTTAATAATTATATGTCCGTGAGATGGTACATCTACACGGAACACTTGTCACAATTACGTTAGACAGAGATGCAAAGTTTACATCGAGATTTTGGACTAGTCTACAGAAAGAGTTAGGCACGAGGATATGTTGTGAATGGTCGATGTAGACCAAGGCAATATACGAAGCCTATAACAGCAGTTATCAGGCCGCCATTTAAATGGCACTATATGAAGCTTTATATGGAAAGAAGTGTAGATCACCACCCTATCAGGATAAAGTAGGCGAGAAAAGAATTTTAGGGCCTGACACCATTGATGAGGTGATCAAGATAGTAAGAAAAATCAGACGAAAAATACATGAGGCCCAGAATTGACAGAAGTAGTATACGGTTACACGCCGTTCAAAACTGCACTTTGCAGAAAGAGATAAAGTATTCCTGAAGGTTTCACCTTCTAAGGGAATAATTAGATTTGACGTCAAGTGTAAGCTCAGACCCATATTTATAGGGCCGTATGAAATTCTGGAACGAATAGGCCCAGTAGCATATAAGTTGGCTTGCCACCGAGTTTCGGCATTGTCCATAACGTTTTCCAAGAGTCGCAACTTAGGATTTAATCCTAAATAAGTCATAATAATAACGATAATCGTTCTCAATGAGGACCTCAGCCAGAAGTAATTATAAATCGAAAGATCCATAAATAAAGAACAAAGAGGATTCCATTAATTAAAGTTCTGTGGGGATACCACAATTATGAGGAAGCAACGTGGTTACTCGAGAATAAGATGAAAGAGAAGTACCCAGACTTATTCGAGTAGAGATGAGCAAATTTCGGGACGAAATTTCTTTAAGGAAGGTAGAATGTAATACCCTGATAATTAAAAACCCGAATAAAAGAAAAATTTATGAATAAACGAGGGATTCAAGATCCGTTGAAAGTTTAAAGACTCGTATTAAAGAATAGAACTCCTAATGTGAGTTAAAAAAAATCATTTCAGAAATTTCTGAAATCGAGAAAGAAACCGAGAAAATTCGGTTTGACATTTATCGTCATAATTTAAGTTCGAGAACTCGTATCGAAGCAGCGTCTGTTTTTCCATTCACTTATTTTACGATACGGAGATAAGGTGAAAAGTTAATAATTCCGACTTTCGGAAGAATGATGTATTTATCGAGAAATCACTATTCATCGTTTTTGAACGAGACGAGATAATTTTATTATCTTTTAAAGTTAAGTCCGGAATATTTTTCTAAGAGATCCGTGATTTTCCGGAATGTTTCCGAGAACATTATTTTATCGAGAAGTCGAGAACCCGAACTATTAATACGTTATTATATCGGGTTTAATATGTGGTCCACAATGAACCACATCACCTTCTTTCTTTTTCCTTCTTTCTTCTTTCTTCTTTCTTTCTTCTTCTTCTCCTTCTTTATTCTTTCACGTGAGAGAGAGAGAGAGAGAGAAGTCTCCATTTTTGGAGAGCAAGAGCTTGTCGATTGAAGGTGCAAACGAGCTCCAATTCACGAACCGACTTCGGATACTAATATGTATCGATCTAAGCTTCCTTTTTATGGTTTAAAATTTTAGATTTCCCCCACCTCTTTTTCACCCCAAAATTCGACAGCCCTCTCTATGTAATACCCCGCATTTTGAAATCCGTCATAAGTTGTGAACTTTTCGATATTTAGTTTTTATTTTCGATTACGAAACCAAAAGTTCAAAAATTTATTAGTATGTGAATCATTAGTAGTAATTAATAATCCTTATCATTATGTCAATTGAGGAGGCGATCATTGTTAGTGATTAATGGTATTCGCGCCATCAATTAATTAACATATAGTATGCAGGAAATGATAGTAAGTTATTAATGGAAATTTCTAATGATTGGTGCTGTTGTAAATTAAATTAAAACTGTGTAGAATAATTAAACCATTGAGAGACCAAGTGATTAACAAAGGATTAGAATTTTAATTAATTTATAAACCTTATATATATATATGCATTCGTTATGTGATGAAAAGATAGAGAAATAAAAGAGTCAAGAACCAAGAATTTAATAACAGTCTATAGAATAAAGGAATGAACAATAAAATTTCATACTACCAAGATAACTGCTATATACATAATAGAACAATGGAAAATTTTAAAAAGGATAAATAGTACAGATTATTGAGGAGAAAAGAAGGAAAGGGAGATGTTAGCCCTGCATGGCTCGAGCAGAACACACCAAAGAGGAGGAAAACATCACACCAACAGCATACCTATATTAGGAGACAAGAAACAGAGTTTAAAAAAAAAAAAAGAGAAGAAAACTAGAAGAAGTATGCATAAACTGAAGATTAGGACTGCACAAAAGTAAGGAAAATTTCTTAAAATGGAAAGGAACAAATAAGAAACATTATGCTGGAAAAGGGAAAAATTACACACATTAGGAATGTAGGAAAAGGGAAACTAGGAAGTATACAAAGGCCAGAGGTGAAGGTCTCTCTCTGCAGCAGATAAAGAAAGGGAAGAGGAAGGAATCTTCCTGAAATAGATATATAAAAAAAAAGACAGATTAAAGGCAGGGTGAAAGAGTAGAAGGAAATCAGAAAATAGAGGCTGCTACCTCCATCCTAGCTTGACATCTGCACCATACCTCCTGTCACCTGCAAATAAAAGAAGGGAGATCAAGCATAGGACAAACATATCTCATCTCTAAGAAAGGGAAGCAACACAACCGTAACCCATGTTCTCTGCCTATAAATACCCACACAATCAACCCTTGAATAGTTTACAAGTCACAACCTCACTCACTCAAACACTTAGTACATTAAGAGAGAAGCTAAGGAGGAGGCCTGCCCAGAAAAACCAGTCTAAATACCACCAACATTCTGAGGTAATAATGTTTCCAAACCCAGATTTTCAAGTGCAGATAAGCATGTTATAGAACTAACAAATGACTTAACTAGAATCATGCTTAGATCTCATCAAACTTAGTTATCTTGTTCTGATAAGTCTCTTATAACGCATGTATGAACTTGGCCAGAAGACTGAGAACTTAGTCCAGGTTTCAGGACATAGATCTATACTCATGCTCACGTTTAGAATGTAACCATTTTGTAAAGCATACTTCAGAACCTAGACCTCTTAAGGACACTTCAGAATATGGACTTATTTAGAAGCATGTTGGATACATATATATAAACTCTTCATATTGAACTCTAGAACTCAAGTCATGCTCAGAACAACATCAAATAGGTGCTTAGAACACTAGAAATTTTTCCTCCAGAACATAGAAACTACAACCTGAAACCTTACTAAATCATGTAGCAATCAAAACAAAGAATTCAAAAAAAAAAGGGAACAACCTTAGTGGAAGCATAAAACATTAGACCACAACTGAGTCGTAGGGTGTCCCAAGGGCTGAACCATCTCAAACTCACCCTTATCAAGCGAATCACAGAGCAACCGTGGAACCGCTGCTAGAAGCTGTCCTAGCAGGCGGAACAACGCCAAAACGCCAGCTCGAACCCCACCCAACTAGCCTTCCTTCCACCGAACCGAGTACCTCATAACAAGAGAGAACAAAATCAATCAGTCGAGATTCACAACCGAAATCTAGAATTTGAAACCAACTGAGGGAATAATTGGAAACCCTTTCAGAATAGAACATTCTCAGACATAGTAGAATGAAAGTAGATTTAATGCTAATAATCTCCCAAGTCCTTTTCATTCAGTAACCGAGAGCATGCAAAATACATCAACATCAGAACTCGAAATTGATATGAAATGTTGAAATTCCAGAACTAGAACAGGAACCTTCCTAAAACTTAATATCAATGAAATCCAAATAGAAATGGCAGAAGAATAGAACCTAGATCTTACCCTTTTGAAATTCAACCAAAACTTACCCAACAAGCGGTGGATAGAAGTCAGACGGCGGAGGAAACCCGTGTGGACTATAAAACTGACCACCGAGAGGAATAGAGGGAGTCACCAACAAATCTTGGCCTTGCATTAGAAAGAGAGAGCCGGAATTTAGAAATATAGTGAGCTGTGAAATTGAGGTCTATAGAAGCTGGGGAAATGCTGAAAGTAGAGGGAGAGAGAGATGTGGGTGTGGTGAGGAAGAATTGAAGACTTATGTTGCAAAGTGTGGGTTTGCACAAAAAAAAAAGGAAAAAAAAAAGAAAATCGATGGTGTTGCAGAGAAAGAAAAATTTGAGAGAGTAAGAATAGTGTGGAGTTAGGGTAGAGTTAGAATGGGAGGTCCTAGAACCTGGGCCGGGTCGTGGGCCGGATAACGGGCCGGAGATTAATTTAATTAGGCCCCAGTAATTAAACGATTTGAGCCTTAATAATTAGGCCCAGAAAATGAATAATTCAAATAGTTAGTGGGCTAATCTGGAACATCTATATGGGCCGAGAGTTAATCAATGATGGGTCAAATGACACTTTTAATTGGGCTGGACCTATTACAAAAAAATGGGCTCACTTAATTGATTTAATTGGGTTAAGATCTATCATTTTAATTATCAAGACTTAAATTAGTTGGGTTAAGTTCAAGAATACAATTTCAAGAGCTAAATTAAGAGTTTTAATTTATTAATTAGCAATTAAATTTCTAGATTGGAATTTAATTGGTAAATTAGAACTTAAGTGATTAATTAGAAATTAGTCACATAAGGAATGATTTAAAATCATGCTTAGATTATGTTAATTAAATTTAACTAGCTTAAGTAGAAACTCCTTATCTCGATTTAAGTATCGAGATATTAAATTAGAAATTTCTTTAGTTATATTACCCAATAATTATTTATTGGGTATAGTAAATCCCCGAAGCATAAAGTGATTAGAAATCACCAAACGACTCCTCTAGAAATAAGACTCCTAGACTTGTGTAATAGTCGAGTTTCTTTTAAGACCCGAGAATAAATTCTCAGGTTAGCCAAGGATAGTAACTTCTTACACTTAGAAGTATTAAATATACTTGATAAATGAATCTCACCCGAGATCTATTTAAAGGTTGCGGCGAAAGGTCGGAACTACAGTTCAGGAACAAAGCAGTCAGCAATCAAGGCTATTCAAGTAGGCTTTTCTCACTCTCTAAAAATATGTGTGTATGTTTTCAAAATGAAATGAGATATTTTCAAAAGCACTGTCATGCCATAAATGTTTTCGCTTTATGTATGATGCCTATCTGTTATGTATTTATAATCGAATTTGGGTTCTTGTGGGTTAGCGTCTCCACTTGAACTAGTGTACACAAGGGACCGTGAGTCAGCGAAAGGTTGACCGGTCAAGTGTCTGTGGGAAGTGGCCACTTCCCCGGCACATAGAAATATCAGATATGGTTAAATACAAAGAATTAGGACTGCAGTCCAACTAGAACTTTCTAAAGAACTGTTTTGTGAACATAGGTGCTTTAGAGACAAAATCCCTATGATTCACTTGAATGGCTTGACAGATATACTTGTAAGTGTGCGATTTTGGCAAGTGTCTACTGAGTACAAACTTGTACTCAGCCCTGCATGTGTTTCTAAACGTGCAGGTTAAAGAATGAAGATAACGTGGGTGCTGAGTCGAGCTTTTGTCGTATCTCATAGTAGCAGGCTCTTGGGGGTTTTACGTGTCATCATACACGTAGGACTTTAGTTTACGATCCTACATTCCGCTGCTAGAAAAATATGTAATAGACTCGAGATTTATTTCTATTAATTGTAGTGCTGTGTAAAGAGCTCATGACTCTAGCTATATTAATTATCAATCTCGTACAATGAACCTCCAATTCATGTTATGAGAAGAATATCAAGTTTCCCTTGTTCTATTTCACTTTCTTATTTAATCCTTTCATTAGTCACGTTTACCCGGCTTTACTAGAATTAGTAGAAAGCGGGCGTGACACTCTAAGTTATGGGTAGCAATCGTTCGATTTTTATCGAGCCTTGTTAATTATGTTCGTATGATGTTAGAGAACATAGAAATCGAATAAAATTTACGATCGAACCTTGCTTTTGTTCTTTCCATTTTTGGTTTTGGAGTGTTCTTGATGAATTTGATGTGTTCTTGATAGAAAAGGTGTTTTAATTATGTTATGAATCCATAAGAGCATGATAATCGAAAGTAGAGACGTGTTTGTCGACGAACGAATCGAAACGGGAAAAACAGGGCAGTTTTTGGCCGATTTGTTTTAAATTTTTTTATTTCGAATTTGAAGATGATTCCTTCATGAAAGTTGTTCATTAGTGTGTTTAGAATTTACCGGTGAAATTTCAGATTTATCGGAGCATTTTGAGTGCCCAAAAGCAACACAAACCTAGACTGCGCAGTTTTCGACGTTGTATTTCAAACGTGAAACAGGGGGTTGATTCCCGAATTTTTATGAATTTTTCTGAAATGATTTTGAAAATATTTCCTAAATGAAAGTTGTTACTTTAAATGTCTTGAACTTATATCTCGAAATTTATAATTTATAAAGTAATTTTGAACGTTCAAAATCGAGTTTAACTCGGACTGCACAAGTGGAAATGTTGAAATGTTTGAAATGTTTTATTCAGAGTACAAACACATATATTCATATATGTGTTTCCAATTTAAGTCTTCCGCTGCAACACTCTTTGATAGTCTTTAATGTTCATAGCTTAACTTCATGAACCAGAGCTTTTAAAAACAGTATTTTAGTTCGTATAGCAATTATGTTTCTCTTTGACCCTTCGGGGTGGTACTTGGAACTCGTTGGATCTTAGTTAAATAACTGAACTATTTTGCCTATTTAATTACATTGAAGTATTTTTACTCATGTAACTTCAAGTTTCGGTTCAGGTTTGGTTGTCTTCCAAAATTTTTCCTTTTGTTATAGTTGCTTTTATCACACCCCGCAGTCACGCCCCAATTGAACTGTCCTTTAGGATTTGGGGGCGTGACACGATTAGCTAATCGATATTTTAAACTTTTATTACGAAATTTTCTTATCCCGTTTTTCAATACATGGTAACTACTAGTAGAATAGCGGGACATTACTGTTAACTTATAATTTTTTTTAATTATTTTTATTCCAGACGACGGACTGGTCCGTCGTCCCGCCCTATTTATCGGGAATCTTCCCCATTTCACGAAACAGAACACAAACAGACCTCTCCCCCTCTTCTCCGGCGATTTGAAGCTATTTCCGGCGATTCCAACCTTCCACCGGCCAAAGCAACCCCAGGTATGTGTATTACTTCGATTTCCATTCCCCCTTCTCTTCATCTCGCCATTTTTCTAACTCTCCGTTGTTTTCTCGCCGAAGAGGACAACTTCCTCGTTTCCTTCAGCCATCCTCCTCCTCCGCGCACTGCCCTCGCCCCCCGGCCACCTTCGCGCACTGCCTGCCCGCTGTCGCCCGCCGCCCTCCGCCGCCCAGCCGCCCAGCAGCCCCGGGTGTGTTATTTACATTTTTTTTTAATTTTGTTAATTATTTGATAATTTTTATTATTTATTTTGTGAATTGTTGTTTAAATAAGTTAATTGTTAAATAAGTGTTAATTGTGGTTAATTGTTAAATTAAGTTAATTGTTAAATTAGTGTTAATTGTTGTTAATTGTTAATTATTTGATAATTGTGGTTTTAGTGTTTAATTAAATTAGTGTTAATTGATTTTTAATTAGTATAGGTTTAATTAAATAATTTAATTGTTTAATTAGTTTAATTATTTAAGTAGTTTTAATTTAATTAGTTTAGTTATTTAAATTAGTGTTAATTGATTGTTAATTAGTATAAGTTTACTTAATTAGTTTAATTGTTGAAATAAGTTAATTGTTTAATTTGTTTATATTGTTAATTAATACTATAGGTTTAATTAATTTAATTAATTTAGTTTAATTGTTAATTAGTATAGATTTACTTAATTTAATTAGTTTAATTAAATTATTTATTTTTTTTAATTAACTTTATATTAAATTTGTTTAGGAGTCGCATTTCGCCTTTCCCGACTGCTCCCGGAGCCGCCTATCGCCGCTCCGGTATCGCCTCATCCGGTGAAAGGTAAATAATTTTAATAATTTATTTTAATTATATTTAGTTAATATTTTTAATTAATTAGTTAATTAGGTTAATTAGTAGTTAGAATAATTTAATTAATATAATTAATTTGTTAATTTTTAGATTATTTAGCATTTATAATGAATTAGTTAATTTTTTGTATTTAATTTGATTAATCTTGTTAATTAGATTAATTTAATTGTGTATGTTAATTAATTATACTAATTTACACCCAAATAATTTAGACTATTTATACCTAATTTAAACTAATTTAGATTAATAATTGTTATTGAATTTACTAATCGAATACTTTGTTCATATTTTCTTTAAGTCTAATTAATTTCTTAATGAATTATAAATTGAATTTATTGTTTAATTTAAATTATTGTTTTAATTGACACCTTGAAGAAATGTAGGTTAATTAGTTTAGTTTATTGTTTCTAATTTCTTAATTTTGGTAATATAGTATAACGATTGCGTATATTTATGACATTGGGATAGACGTAATTAATTTCTTAAGGATCTTCTCCCTTCGGGATAGATTTTGATTACGTCTTAAGGATCTTCTCCCAATATGTGTAATATTATGTTGTGGTGGTTTGATGAAATGCATGTGTTGTGATGTTTTGATGATGAGATGTATGTTGTGATATTTTAATTATTATGTTCGAATGTTTTGATCATGAAATGTATGTTGAGATGTTTTCATGATTATGTCAGCTGGCTGTTTTGATTAGATTTAGTGATATAGGTTATTTGGATGCAATTAGGTATTATATATATAACTCAACATATATACATAACATTTCCCAAAATGACCAAAAATAACCAAGAGCAAATCAACTTATAATTCTCAACCAAAAATGACCAAATTAAATGACAAAAAATAACCAAATGCAATCAACTGCAAATCAACTTATAATCTTCGCCATCAAACCATAATTCTCGACCTCTAACAATAATTTTCATAATTCTCGCCCTCTATTTTTGTCCTCTATTCAATTGCAAATCAACTTATAATTCTCTCCCTCTATTTAACTTCAAATAATTCAACTCCCATAAAACACTTTCCTAATTCTCGCCCTCTATTGTCGTCCTCTATTCAACTGCAAATCAACTTATAATTCCCTCCCTCTATTTAATTTCAAATAATTCAACTCCCATAAAACACTTTCCTAAGTGAGTCTATGTTTACACATGTGCAATCTTCATTTAAATGTCTAATTTAATAGACCACTAATATAGTCCCGCCCTCTCCGTAACTAATGAATTTTTATTTTACTATGTGAATACTTATTAATATTAATCAGGGTTATAAAAATGAGTCGAAATTGGATGTATCTACATTTACTTCCGAATGGGGGATTTAATCCACACTTCCTTGCTGGACTAGAGGAGTTCTTAAGATTTGCAAGTAGTCAGCCTTAGTTAATGGATGGAGAAAAAATTAAGTGTCTGTGTGTGAAGTGTAAGAATAAATACTTTAAAAGTACAGATGTTGTACAACTTCATCTCGCTAAAAAGTGTTTCACACGGGGTTACGAGATCTGGAGGTTTTATGGTGAAAATGAAATACCTTCATATGCTCAAGAAACACGTGTCGACGTAGATGTAGAACCCGAAGAAGAATACGGAACATACCACGCGATGGTTCATGATCTCGGGGGTCCCAATTTTAACAACCCTGACATAGAGGAAGATCCAAACGCTACAGCAAAGTTGTTGTACGAGTTGTTGGATGCTGCCGATCAAGAGTTATACCCTGGGTGTAAGAACCACACTCAGTTGTCTTTTGTGGCTCGTCTGATGACTTTGAAGGCCCGTTCTGGGATGCCACAAAAGTATTTCAATGAGATGTGTGTGTTATTAAATAAAGCATTCCCAGATCACCACAAAGTGCCCATGAATTACTACAACACACAGAAATTGCTACGGGCAATGGGTTTACCTGTAGAAAAGATAGATTCGTGTAGGAATCATTGCATGATCTATTGGGAGGGGGATTCCCATCTTGTAAATTGTAAATTTTGCAATGAAAGCCGATACAAAGATAGGAGTTGGGGACGTAAACAAGTGTCCTTTTAGAAGATGTACTACTTCCCTTTAACACCTCGTTTACAAAGGTTATATGCATCTAAAGTTACAGCCGGCGACATGATCTGGCATTCAACCTCAGCTGATGATGGTGTTATGCGCCATCCTGCAGATTCTCCGGCGTGGAAGCACTTTAATTTGACTTACCCGGGTTTTGCAGCGGAGCCACGGAATATACGATTAGGACTGTCAACAGATGGTTTTCAACCATACGGTCAATCGGGACAACAGTACTCATCCTGGCCTGTTATCCTTACTCCTTATAACTTACCTCCGTGGTTGTACATGAAAGAACAACACATGTTTCTCACAGTGCTTGTTCATAGTCCAAGAAATCCAAAAGATAAGATAGATGTGTACCTACAGCCACTTATATCTGAACTCAATCAATTGTGGGCGGTAGGTGCCCATACTTATGACGTTTCAAGAAAACAAAACTTCCAGATGCACGCAACATTGATGTGGACCATTAGTGATTTTCCAGCGTACTCGATGTTGTCTGGTTGGAGTACAGCTGGAAGATTAGCTTGTCCTCGATGCATGGAACAAACAGAAGCATTCTCTTAACACATAGCCGGAAGCAGTCATGGTTTCATACACATCGCAAGTTCCTACCTTACGATCACCAGTTCAGGAGGAATAGGAGGGCCTTTAGAAAGAATAAGATTGTTGCAGATGATCCTCCGGAGAGGAGATCAGGGGAAGAGATATTTTATCAGATTAAAGATTTGAGACTAGTAAAGGTAACCGAAGATTATAATGATAATAACAAGCGCATCTTAAGACAAGTTACCACTAGATGGCGGAAAAAGAGCATCTTTTGGGACCTTCCGTATTGGAGTTCTCTGCTCATTCGACACAATTTAGATGTTATGCATATTGAAAAGAATGTGTTTGACAACATTTTCAATACTGTTATGAATGTCCAAGGCAAGACAAAAGACGTGGCAAAGTCTAGGCAAGAACTCAACCTTTATTGTCATAGACCAGAGCTGATGTGTGACCAGTATACAAATAAATATCCTAAGGCATGCTATACACTTGACAAAAAGGAGAGAAAAGTCTTGTGTGAGTGGGTGAAAAGCCTTAAGTTTCCTGACGGTTAAGTCTCAAATATGGGTAGATGTGTAGACATGAGTAAAGTTAAGATATTTGGGATGAAGAGTCACGACTGCCACGTTTTCATGCAGCGCATACTACCCATTGCATTTCGAGAACTACTCCCACAAGCTGTTTGGAAGTCCATAACTGAGTTGTGTCTATTCTTTCGTGATTTGACATCACGAAACATAAAGAGTGAGGACATGGAGACACTTAACAGTAACATCCCATTGATTTTGTGTAAGCTTGAACGCATATTTTCACCAAGCTTCTTCGACTCAATGGAATATTTGCCTATCCATCTAGCTGAAGAGGCAAAAGATGGAGGACCAGTCCAATATCGATGGATGTACCCATTTGAGAGGTACTTCAAACTGAATCAATTGTGTTTAATGCTTTGTAAATGATTAACTATTGTTTGATGTTTTCTAAATGAATCATTTCAATACAGATATTTAAGAAAACTGAAAAATAATGTCAAGAACAAAGCAAGCGTTGAGGGATTGATATGTAATGCATACTTAGTGGAGGAAGCCACTGCTTTCTGTTCCTATTATTTTGAAGATCATGTCAGTACGAAACATAGAGAGGTGCCTCGCAACTACGTTGGAGGATGTTCTACTAGTGGGGTAGAAGATCGATCAGACTTGCCTTCTGTATTCAAACTTGCTGGAACTGGTTTTGGAAAGACAACCAAAAGATCGTTGAATCCAAGGGAATACAGAGCTGCTCATCTATATGTACTCCATAATTGCATGGAGATCGATCCATATATCAAGTAATCTTTTACAAATCAAATAATACTATTTAATGCAATGTGTAGTTTTTATCAACTAATATGTACTTTTGTATGAAGGGAATACGAATCACAACTCAGACACTCAAATCCATGGATAACTGACATGGATATTGACAAGAAAATGTCTACAGAATTTCCTGAATAGTTTTGTTCCTATGTGAGTCAAATTTTCACTAAACTACTTGAATTTATATAATTAAGTAATATATACGGGACATACAACTCCATATCTTGATAAGTATAAACTTGTGTGTGCTGTAGGTACAAAATTGTGTAACTGATCCTGTTATGTGGGACATTGCACGTGGACCTTCACCAATGATTACATCATATCATGGTTATTTGGTGAATGGTTACAAATTTCACACGATATCACATGGAACTCACAAAGCAACTATGAGTAGTGGTGTGTGCATAAAAGTTTTGAACTATGGGGACTCGAGTGAGATAGATTTTTATGGACAATTAATCGAAGTGTGCGAGCTCACATACCCAGGATTATACAATAAAAAGGTGGTTTTGTTCAAGTGTGACTGGTTTGACACCTCTCCGGCTAGTACAAGGGTTGATACTCAATTCAAATTAGTGTCTGTAAATCATACGCGCAGACTTAGAAAATATGAACCATTTGTATTAGTCATTCAAACTACACAATTATATTACTGTTCATATCCGAGTATGAACCAACAATGTAGAGACTGGTGGGAAGCTTGTTCTATAAAGGCAAGGGCCACTATCGATGAGTCTCGAGCGGATGTGTCTACGTTGGAGTCACCATTTCAGGAGGATGATGACGCTAATGTGGTAACTACTGTAGATGTAGATGATACTACATCAGTTCACCGAGACGATGAACATGTAGAAATTGAAGATGATGATGACCAACAAGACTCTGATAATGTCCTCGAAACAGAAGAAGAAGATGACGAAGATGATGAATATGAAGAGGATGAAGCTTCAGATGACGAAGAAGAAGATGAAGATGAGGAGGATGACTATGTACATGAGGATGGGGAAGATGAAAATGAGAATGATGAAGAGGACGAAGATTAACACTTTGTGTAGAAAACTTAACACATTTGAATTTTACCTTATTAATTATAAATGCAACTTGTTATATGTTCAATATAAAACTTCTACGTATTGGTGGATTGCCTATCATGAATCTTATTTATTTATTTATGTTCAACATAATAGATGTCTTTGAGTCGGCGAGGTTCTCCATGAGATGATGTGGGTACTCCTCGTGGTAGGGGTTCACGACGATCTCCTCTATCCATTGGTAGGGGTAGTTCCCCGGGCTCATCGTCTGGATATGAGTCCGGGACCCATCTGAGCCACCATATTTGTGGCATACACATCACCCGTTCGTCTTCTGGCTCTGACACTGATGGTCAGGGAGAGCATAGACCCACAGGTGACTTTGTTCTCTTTGTGAGTGAGTTGGGGTATGTAAATGCAATCACATCTTCAATTTTGACAATTATTTAATTAGTTATTCAAAAATCTAACATAAATCAATCTAAAATTACTTATGTAGGGGATTTTACCCGCATGCCGACCCGATAGATTACATTTGAGAACTATTTAAGATAGTTCCCAACCCGACTGGATACAGTTGGAAGCTCACACCTGAGGACGTGAGATAGCGATATTGGGAGGAGAGTAAGGTTCGAAAATTTACTAAAACTTTCAAATTCATTCTTAATTATAACTTATAACTACAATTTCTAACATACGTTTTCAATGCTAGAAAAAGTTTACTTGGGAACCAGCAATCGATGCCAAGATTCGGGAGCTGTGGTATGATAAGATTCGGGATAGATAAAAGGATTATATCTGCAGGATAAAGAGGAGGAGGAATGATCCGCCACCTAGAGGTGGGAAGCTTGGGTGGTGGAGTGATGATGTCTGGATGGGTTAGCTTGCTTACTGATCCCGGGATGATGTTGTTGTCAAATTCCAGGCAGCGAGGCGCAACCGGATGTCTGAGCCTCAGGGACCAGGTACTGGTCCTATCAAGCATAGGGGAGGGTCCAAGTCGGTCATGCAACGACCTGTGGAAAAAGTAATAATATACTTTAAATAATAATTATAATTATGTTGTACAATTTTAATTCATATACACATTTTTCAATGACACAACTCCATTGTGATTTCATGCATAGGCTCGTGAGAGGGGAGTACCTCCGATTGACTGCATGTTCGACTCCTTCCTCGATGAGCATCAATACGTGGACGGGACATACACCGATCCGAAATCTGAGGCGATAGCGGTAAGTCTTAATTTCAAAAGAATATATATATATATATATAATTTATATTTTCAACATTTATAATATGTACTAACAAATGTTCATTTCTCGTTTACATGCAAACTGAGGTGTTTCGCCGTGCTGACGAGGAACGGGCCCAGCTACCCGAGGGGGACCATGATGCAGTCGACATAAACGAGCTGTATCTTGAGGTTCTTGGCTGCCCGGACAAGAAGAAGAGGATGTTCGGCACGGGAGGCGCCGCGAAGGCCTTGAGAGCATCCAGATTCGGGGGATCGTCGTCCATATCACGAGCAGCCAGAGACGAGGTTGAGGAGTTGCGGCGCCGAGTCGAGGCGCAAGAGCGCGAGCGCCATGATTACCTTGCTGAGCAGCAGAGATTGACTGACCAGATGGCGCTCATGTAGACCCAGTACGCCGAGATGATGAGGTGGATGTCTCAGCAGCAGGGAGGAGGTAGTGCTCCCTCGTTTCCCTCGTATCAGTCTCCCCCGTCTGATGCCCCTCCCCATTTTCCTCCTGATTATTATTCGTAGATGCTACTAATACACTGATATTGTTTGTCGTGGAATGCTATTGATACATTATATTATATGTTTTTTTACTTTTAACATTGTGGTTTATAAATTATATGAAATGCGCGTTCATTTTGAATTTCAATCGATTTGTTCAGTTTTAGATTATTGTTCAATGTTTGATTATATTTGTATTGTTTGTTGTGACTAGTTTTAGGTTATGGATAATAAAAAAACAAAATAAATTATTAAAAAAATATATATATAACCTAACGACGGACTAGAATCCGTCGTTAGGTCAACAGTCAATGACTTAACGACGGATTCCAGTCTGTCGTCCCTAACGACGGATTTTATCCGTCGTTAACTTTTCAGTACCATCAACGGCCACCGGGAGAAGATGACGACGGACTCTCTTTACTGTCGTCCGTTGGGCTAACGACGAACGAAATATAGACGGAAAAAATCCGTCGTTAGCCCTTCGGGACGATGGATTTCTTTTGCTAAAGACGGATTTTTCCGTCGCCAGTGGCGCATTTTTTTGTAGTGTACATATAGAAATAATATAGTATATATAAAAATAAAAAAATTATTGGGTGTGTCCTATATTGGCATAAATTTAATTTGTATATTGGCAGGACATTGTAATATCAATATATAATTTCTGTTTATTGGGGGTGCCCCACATTGACATTCCTATCGCTCATTCTCATCCTTATCGCTAATTTCTTATCCCTATCGTTGGGGAATGTCATTCACTGCTCTCACATCTCTATCATTGGGGAATGCAATATTATATAAATTGAAACATGGGACCCACATTTCCATCTCTATCACTACTTCTCATCCCTATCACACAATTCATATCATTATCAAAAGATTGTTATCACTATCGTTGCAAGTAAACATCATTGTACCCATATATTGCCGACTATCTTATACAAATATGACTTGGTCATCAGAAGACTCACCATATTCAAGTAATCAGGTGACTTATTGTTTAATAAATATTAATATAATTTTTATTTGATTTTAGATGATGTATCTACATTATCTTATGTTAGTGGATAATTAATCATTTTAGATGACACGTCTAAATAAATTTTATAACTAATTAATATCATTTGGTAGGTATATATCAATTCTTCCTGTTGGTTCGTTTATTGTGATAATCATTGACATACATCCGAATTTTAATTTGTTTTGATTTTTTTTATTTAATCCATTACCAAAAAAATTAGGGTATAATTTATTTTTAATTCATCAAGTAAAGTAATTCATTCCGTAAATCTATATACATTTATCAAGTTAGTTTATATTAATTGTTCCTCCTTGTCATGTTTATAATTCCATTTCTGTTATTGATTTTAGATGGTACGTTTAACTAATGTAGTACTTATTTTATGTTATATGATGTAGGTAGTTAGCTTATTAACTGATAATTATTGTTTTTATGAAATACACATCATGCATATAAATGTAATTATGTCGTTTATATATATAGGTATATGGTCCGCATTATAGGAGACCTAACACAATCAACGTGAACTCTATTGTTAGCACGTATTAGGACATTAGAGGCAATTGGTAGTCCGGATCTTATTCAAGTTTTTCTAACCGGTCCATTCGGGCATCTTCTGTATTGGAAACAGGGAAAGTTGAATGGTCAAGCATTGCACGAGATTGTGTCTCGTACTATAAAGAGGCCGAACGGAGCTAATAGGTATGAAATTTGGTTCCACTTATGTAGGAAAGATGTATGTTTCGATTATCGGGAATACGCTCTTATAACAGCTTTGAGGTTTGG
This sequence comes from Leonotis leonurus, assembly GCA_026898415.1. NCBI lineage: Eukaryota > Viridiplantae > Streptophyta > Magnoliopsida > Lamiales > Lamiaceae > Leonotis > Leonotis leonurus. Next base: position 285,400 of record JAPKLX010000148.1, on the reverse strand, counting down.
TCATACAAATTCCGATACTACTGTGCAACATGATCCACGTGGATTACCATTTTATCAAAAATTTAGTCGTGTACAACATATAACAGGGAAAGAGCTACTTAAAGTTTTTGTTGACTTGGATAATCAACTCGATGATTGTGATGGTTACCTACGAGTGATAAATATTTTAATGTCGCACATTTTTTGTAATGGATCGGACACCAATAGACCAGTGACGGCATGGTTATGGATGCTTGTTAATGATTTTTTTTTATGGAAATAATTTTCATGGGGCGTGTATACTTACAAGACACTTATGAATTATGTGAAGAAGGCTAACAACTCAAAAAAATACCATCTATCCGGACCAGCCTGGGCATTGATGGTTTGGGGTCTCGAGGTCATTCCTAGTCTCGGAGAGATAGTAGGTAAATATATAAACTCGACAGACTATCCAAGATGCACTAGATGAGAATTTCGGTCAAGGCTACAAAGTGAAAACACAAAATATCTTCACAATGTCTTTGAACAAGAGGTAAATATTTGTGTTTCGTACACAATTATTTGCATCATTATACCAATTGTTTTAATACTAATATTTAACATATTTGTAGGAATACGCTCTATATAATATTGTTCAGGATGATACAAAGATATCACAAATGTCATGGATATCTTGTAATTGTAACTCACCTTTTCATGTGACATGGGTTGAACCTGATAATCATTTAAAAAGGGGTGAAAATTTTAAACCTTCTGGACTGCCAAGGCGTTGTCGTAATATTGTTGATTCTTCTAATCAGACGTTGGTAATGCATGATACAAATATCGTCGATCAAACGTCAAACAATCATGTTAACTTCCAGATGAATGAATCGCCAATTAACACTGGTGATACATATGGAATGAGAAGCCAAGATCGTGAATATATAGTGGAGACAATGACATCTAATGTAAGACAAAATTTCCAAACTGATATCAGTCGTGTAGAGGATAGAATGAGTGGTCACATCAAGAAATGGTTCGGTGAATTAAAGGATGTATTTAGGTGTTCTGGGTAAAGACGAATATCTCAACGTACAAAAAATAGACGTAGCCCACCACACTTGAATACACGTGAACAATCTGTGCATGCCAATGATATTGTAAGATCACTTTTTTTATATTGCTCTTTATATCATGGTGTGTTTATTATTTAAATTACGTATGTACTAATTTGTAATTTGTTAATGTGCAGTGTACGAGGTTTAGAAATGACACAAATTTTAATGACAACATGGTAAATGACAATTATGTTCCTCATACGGCCATGTCGTCTTTATCTCATTTGGATGAGAGTAGTAGGCATTCCATGCACGAGCTTGGTGTGTTACGTGGCAATTATGCAGGCATATGTGACCAACCACGTCATTCAATGCACACAGTTGACAACATAAATATTTCTCATGATTATACACCACAATTTATCGATCAGGTAATAAACTTATCATCCTTTAAAATCGATAAATGTTTTATTTATCAAATAAATTAAATAATTCAATTATAAATTTGATTTGCAGTGTTACATTCCAACCAGTTCAATACCTCGTGAAGTGATACCATTTTCTATTGAACACCTAAATTCTCTTCTTGATGAAGAAGAAGAAGAAGATGATGATGATGATGATGTTAATTAAATACAATGGAGATATTACAAGGTACTACACTTATCATCTTTATCTAGTGATTTTATTTTTTTCAAATTAATTAAATATACCAAATATAAATTTTATTTGCAGGTTTACATTCCAACCAGTTCAAAACTTTGCGGTGTGTTACAATTTTCAAGTGAAGACCTAAATATCTTCTCGATGAAGAATATGATGATGATGATGTTGATTAAATAGAATGAATATATTATCATATTTTGTTTTAGGCAATATTTATTCCATTATGCAAGGGAGATATTATTATATTTTGTTTTATTCGATATTTTATTCCATTTATGTCGTTCCACAATTTAGGGTTCTCGAATGTTTATCTTGTAATCACATTACACGTGTGATATACTCATGTTATAATAAAACAATAAGGACAAATCAGTTATAATATTAATTCAATATATGATATGTTGTAGAAAACAAATTAAAATAATTTAAACTAACTGTCATTGGTGGAAATTTAAAGAAAATTTCCAAAACTTTTTTTCATATATTGCAGCCAATTTGCTGCCATTAAAAAAATATGCTATCGTGTAACGAAAAATTATTTGTGTCTTCATTAAATTAATTTGTCCTTTTATCAAAACATTAAAAGTTATATCTGCTCACAGTCACAGACAAGAAATTAAATCTCAAATTTTCAGTATTCAAAACCTGATTTATTTTAGAATGAAATCTGAAGACCAATGACAATAAACTTCAATTATTATACGGTGAAGCTTGGTTTGACTATCGTTAGGGGGAGGCTGTAGGCGATTCACCCGGAGGAGGTAAAGGTAAGTTCTCAAAACTTCGTTTTGCATTTATTAAGCTTAGTTATGACAATTAATAGGGGTAATTTGAAGTTTTGAACACATGATTTTTTACTATAGCTTACAATTTTTTTTACCATGATTCATGCAGTTTTAATAGCATGATTTGTATGAACATTTATGAAATTTTTAGATACAAAAATGTGTTGCGAACCCCACAAATAATTTAAGTTTTGATGATGCTCCCTCGAAAACACACTTAGGATTATTCATGTTCTATATTACTTCTGTCTGGTTCATATGTGACAGAAACATTGAAAGTGTTTCTGTTAGGAGAACCTATTATTATTTTGATATGTCTTGTTTAGGTTCCAGCCAGATGTCAGAAGGTTCAGAATGATATCAGAAAGTTGAACCAAGAGAGCCTCAACCAGAAAGTTGAAGAATATCAACTCAGTCAGAAAGTTGAAACAAAGCCTCAACCAGAAAGTTGAAGCATATCAACTCAACCAGAAAATTGAAGCGAATCAACTCTGACAGAAAGTTGAACCAGAAACCCTCAACCAGAAAGTTGAAGCAAATCAACTCAGACAGAAAGTTGAACCAGAAACTCTCAACCAGAAAGTTCAACCAGATCAACACTCAAATGTTGAAATCAGATAAAGTGTCTATGAATCCCAAAGTCTAAACTAAGCCTTTCGTACCACAAAAGGAAGAGAATCAATCAAGACAAGAAAAAGGAAAGCAGTATTTGTCAAACGATCTACTTACCATACTTGGAAGATTCTGTCAACCTCATTAGAAGGCAAGAGGAGATAATTTAGGGATTCACTATCCTTGATTGGTAAAATCATATTTACTCCAAACCAATCAAGCTCAACGGTTAGAATTTCAAAATTCTACACCTATAAAAAACTCGGAACAGAGACTGGCAGTATACACACGTGAATAAGATCATCTATCATTTCAAGCTACTCTGCCCAGAAATCATCTCAACGATCGAAGCATTTACTGAGAGAAGATTTCAACCAGATCGTGTTCCGAACTGTTCGTAATCGTAATCACACCTCGATTCAAGTCTGTCTTATCGAGAGAGGAACAAGAAGATCTTTGCTAGCTAGTAATTTTCTAGTGGATTAACGTGAAGAGATTCGTTTTATAGTGGTTCTCTGTAAGTTGTAAAGGGACACGACCCTTATTTCGTGCATAAGTTTCAACCAGGTTGTGTTTGAAACTTGTGGCTCGTTCTCAGCGAGTATAAATAAGAAGAGTATCCTAGTAGTGGATATCTAATCCAGTTTGGATTAGACCGTGGACGTAGGGGGTTTCCCGAACCACGTAAAATAACTGCGTTATTTACTTTCTGCATTTATATTCCAGTTTTTTTATTCACTATCTGTCATACTCATTCAAACTGCTCTCTTAATCAATCTCCTAAATATTCGGTTAAGTTTTCAAAAGGTTTTCTAAACAAAGAGCACCGACTAAGTCCACCATTATTCCGCACACAATACACTGTTGGAGAATAAGATTACTCTTACTCTCTGCTTTGTGTTACTCACTTGAGAGATTCTGCTTGGACAGAACAAGATCGATTAGATAGTCGATCTGGTCTGACACTTTGAGCAATCTGGTAATACAGAAAGCTTAAATCTTTCTTATTCTAATTAGTCAAGTAAACTGAAAAGTTTGTATTTGGTGTATTCCCCCCCCCCCCCCCAATACACCAAACCTTGCTCTTTCGGGACCAACAAAATGCCTGATTAGTTGATATCCCATATGTTTATCACACAGACAATATGCAATGAAGAACAACACATTATTCGATTTGGAAAACGATGATGCCGACTTTCAAGATGATGTCAAGAATCCCGATATAAATTGTTGGAGTTTTTACAATCACACATTATCCGTAGAAAATGAGACAAATTCTTCTACTGAGGAGGATGACCATTCAGTAGTGTAACAGTGGTAACAGTTATGAGTCACAATATGAAGAGACATAGATTGGTGATGACTATCTACGTCAATCGATTGAGCATAAGTTAGAAGTGGAGTCTGAGTTTCAGACTCTTGATGAAGCATATTTATAATACTGTGAATATGCAAGAATGGAGGGATTTAGTGTTCGGAAAGAGAGCCAGGGTTATTTCTTTAAATCAACGGATGTGCGCGTATGGATTGTATTATTGTTGGTACCAAGGCCAAAGTGAACAGATAAATTATAAGAATAGACTTGCTACATACAAAATAGATTGTCAGATGTGCAAAGCTAAGCTGTGAGTTGTTCGGGAAAGAGATGGTCAATGGAAGGTGTGCAGATTTTATAAGGAACACAACCACGAGTTAATGTCTTCTGATCATAGTTACCTGCTACAATCATCCAAAAATCTTACGGATGTCAACATGTCATTATTAGATGCATTTCAGTCATCTGGAATTAGGGTGAGCCAATCTTTCCGATTTATGGAAGATGAATCCGCTGGAGTAAAAAATATTGGTTTCACAAAGAGCGATGCAACACATATGTTCTGGATAAGCGCCGGACCACAAAAGTAACAAACGGAGATGCATTGTCTCTAATTCAATTCTTCAATATGAAGACCAAGTCAGAACCTTTCTTCTAGTGGAACATTCAATTAGATGACGATGGTCGTTTGATGAATTTCTTCTTTAGATACTCACGTAGTTTGATTGATTATGAATACTTTGATGACGTTCTTTCTATGGACACAACTCATAAGACCAGTAAGTATGGGCTTGCTTGTGCTCCGTTTGTTGGAATTAATCATCACATGAAGAACGTTATGTTTGGTCTTGAATTTATGTCTGACGAGACAACAAGTACGTTCGAGTTGTTGTTTTCTTCATTTTTGGATTCTATGCACGGAAAAGAACGACAAGTGGTATTCATTGACCAGTGCAAAACTTTAATGTATGGTGTTGACATCAAGTTCATCAATGCCAGCCATCGTCTATGCCAGTTGCATGTCAATAGGAATGCACCCAAGCATTTTGGCCGCCTAAATGGGAACAAAGAATTCGTTAAATTGTGGCATACTCTGATGAATGGATGTGAAACTGTTGAAGAATTTGAGACTAAATGGCAGACAATGATTCAACAGTACGATTTGAGAAAAAAAGGATGGTTCAAGAGTATGTAAAAGTTACGCAAGAGATGGGCTTCAGTTTTTAGTAAAGATAAGTTCTCTGCTGGCTTGCATGCTACATCTCGTAGCGAGTGCACAAACAAAGTCCTGAAGGATCTTTGTGCGTCGAGTGACTGTCTTTACGATTTTGTCATGAGTTATGAAAGAGCACTACATGTTTGGAGGACAATAGAGAGTACAGATGACACAACAAGCATAGGTGTACCAGGGCAGTATGTGAAGAATAATGTGTTGCTAAAAAGACCAGCCAAGATTTTAATAAGGGATGCATTCAATGCGCTTGAGCATCAAGCAACACACTCCATTAATGTTGATATAATACAGCCGCCATCAGATTTATTTAGGGATGAACTGGAATTCATTGTCAGTTTAGGAGATTGGAGGGGCAGAGATAGAGTTGTAAATTTTTCACCGGTTAGTAAAGACATCTTATGTTCATGCTCTATGTTTCAAACTTTCGAAGTGTTGTGTAGTCATATCTTCAAAGTTTATTACTCAATGAATGTAACATCAATTCCCGAAAGGTACATTCTGAATAGATTTTCCCGCATTGCAAAGCTCCGTGACCGTAACAAATACATTATTTGAGGGAGAGCTCGATGAGAGAGCCGGTGGTAATGAGGGTTGCTCAACTTTGTCATTTGTAAGCTACTTAATGCTGTGCACATATGATATGGTTCAAATGTCGAAGCATAAACCAGAATGTCGTGCTTACTTATTGGACCATACAAAGCTTACACGACAACAAATTCACACTATGCTTAACATTCATGAGGATTTTGATAGAGATATGTGTGACAAAGATACAGAAGAAGTAGTTATACAACAGTCAGTGCAGAATCCGGCAGTAGTAAAGGACAAACGTGTAAACAATAAGCATGCAAACAACAATCGTGTTAAGCGGGCAATGGTGGTGAAGAAGAAGCCGGTTGCCATGAAAAGAGATGCAAAGAGACCTAAGAAAGCGAAAAACAGTAATATTTCACAATACTTTATTTTTATTTTTCATATTAACAGAATTCATGATTACTAAAAATGTTATAATAACTCATAGAAGTCGAAAAGACAAAAGAGAATGCGAAAGGAAACGATGTCGGATCCAAACAAGTCCACCACAAAGATACTACATCCCTAGGTGGGATGAAAAAATATTTATTAATACGGACTTCCCCCAGTGGGCTTGGGGGTATAATGTTTCCTTTCAACCGTCTTACCAACCATTACGAGCCACAGATGTAAGTACTAACATGCATTATTAGTAGTATAATTATATTTTAAACAAGCAAAACACCAATCAAAGAAGCTCTAAAGTACCCCTCTCCTCTTCCCACAATTATGACCAATCAGCTGGCACATTGACCCAATTCATTCCTAAGCTTCTAAAAATTATAATAACCCAAATACTGAAATTGCATCCTCTGTTCATTTCCTTTTTCAATATTAACTATGATGATTTTTATATATAATTGTGCTATAATTTGTTGACATTTAATTAAAATCATTCTACCAGTAGATGGATAGTCAGCCTCCAATGCATGACATTAAAATAATTCTAGTAATTTTCTTTTTGAGAGTCATAGGGCTAAATAACTTGCCTCCTTATGAAACCCCTAAAATACATTCTCTTATTCAATATAGGAAAACCACTGTATTTATTTGTTTTAATTACTTACTTCTTTCAGTATCATTTAGATTTAGGATTTAGATATCGTATTAAGATTTGGGTTTAAGAAACTTAAATGAGTAAATATATATTTTATTTTTTGTTTCTTGCTACTAGTTGGACCAAACTTCAAACTTCTAATCTACTTTGATTATCTAACAATCATTACTTTCTTTCTAAGCAATATCGAAGTAATGAGAAATCCCATCTCATGGGACCATTCCTGAACGTAATAAATATACTCACGATATACATTGATGAGCAAACGAAGATCCAAAGTGAAGAAGAAGAACAACGCTCCACTTTTCACAATGCACAGTTGATGAAGATATAAACAATCTTTCAGCAAAAAATTGCATTACTTTCCAGAATTTGTTACACTTTTTAAGGATCTGAAACATTACTAGATTTCATTCAAGAAAAAAATGAGCAGAAAGTGTTGACGTACATTAGCATTTTTCCAGTATAAAAATCTCGTAGCTGAAGTTTATCTCACAAAGAAACCAATGACAGCATCCCAGTATCCAGCTAACTGAAATAGACACAAAGTTCATTAATTTTACATAGAGAGCTTTTGGATGATAAAAGACCATCTCCGCAAAGAATAGAAATTACCTGTGCTGGAATGTCTTTTCCTGTGTGACCTTCTATGACTAATCCTGCTGTTAGACCAAGCATTGCCCACGCACCGTTAATCGCTTCAATCTGTCGCCGTTTCTGTATGAGCCAGTAGTTTAATTAAGATCACACTATGGTATTGACAACTAAAATTGGTATGTTACTAGAGCATCATGCTCTTGTACCCAGAAAGGAATTCAATCTGAAGAAGTTCAACCGACTGACCGAGTATCCTCCTAGTCCTTAATCTTTTATTTGTACACAAAATATCATAACTAGGGAAGGAAACTCAGAAGAAAAAATGAATTATATTACTAAAAGAAATGAAAACATAAGGATCAAACCAAAAATACAGAGGTATTTGATTGTACAAACACATTGCAAAACAAGAAACAGTAGGATGCATAAAACATGGGCAAAGGCTGAATTTTTGTGGAAATAAATTAGCTAAAGGCTAAGTTTTAGTAGTAAACAGCATAGTGGTTTATATTTTCACTTATCCTACACTGAGATCGAGGTTATCCTACTGCATGGTAACAGTAAGCCATGTAAATAGAGTATTTATGTTCAATTCACACTATTGTAAAACTATTGTAAAACATAGGTAGATGTTGAATGAACTTCTATGTGTCCTTATGTTTTTTCCTTAAAGTTTAGAAATGGGATTCTACAAAATTCTCTAGCAGCAAAGACTAATGTAAAATTACAAGACATATGAAGTTTTAAAACTACTCAAAATCACATCTTTCTTGATCAAATATATGAATCAAACAGAATCTTTAAATTAAATATTGCTAGAATGAAAAAGAAATGTTGACAAAACTAAAATCTTACTCACTATGAATTTTTCTTTCGCTTGAATTTGTTCCATCTGTTTGGTGGCTAATCTCTTGGCTTCCAAAGGATCGACCATGATTACTTCTTTTTTCGCTTTTCTATTCCCAGAGGATGCCTGAATAACAGCCAACAGAAGACAATAATGTTGTTAGTAGAGAAAATATGAACTGAAAGGGCTGTTGCAAAGATGTTAGCAGAGAATTGTCAGATTGGTGTAATCAACAAAGCTATTTCCTATTGGAAGTGTGTTATAAAACATTTTTTATAACTACTACTCTCTCCGTCCCACTAAATGCGGCCACAAGGGGTTCGGCACGGAAACTGAAAAAGTAAAGTGTTATGTTTGAAAAAAAGTAGGAGTGATGTATTTTAAAGGTAAAAATTTTTCCTTTTTGGAAAAGTGACCACTGTTAATGGAACGGCCCAATAAGGAAACGTGGTCACTTTTAGTTGGACAAAGGTAATATAACTTAACATGCAAGTATAGCACATGTGCTTTTTCCAAGTATCAAGTATCTGCGATTTACTTTCACGTATATTAACCAAAAATAGCAAGAATCAAATTTCAGTCCCTAATCTATTGATGTCAAACACACCAGCCAGTCACTTATAACACAATAATGGTAAGATGAATTTTGTGGCTTCTAGATTTTAATACTAAAATAAAGATGAAAATAACATCATAAAGAAGAAATACTATAAACCAGTTGGTTAGGGACAGGGTGCAACTTCAAGCGAACAGAAACACACTTTTTTATGAGACTTTTCAACTTTTCTCGTATAACCTGACTATCTTCTGCACTAAATTTCAAGTAATGAATAGGCTATACCAAATTTCATAAAATGCTATTCATTCATACTGAATCGAGTTTGAAGGACAGGAAGACCAAACTAACCTAATTGCAGCGACGTTCCTTATATCTCCAAATTTTCATATTTTTATTTTGGCAATCAAGCTTTAGTTAATGATACTAAAGTAAGATGTAATTAGGCAGCAAAGACAATTAGATTGTTCTTTTGCTTAAATGTGCTCAAATAATATTATACTAGTACAAGCATTAGCATCCTAAGCTGAGGATAAACTAAGCACAAGACAATAAGCAACCCATATTCACGAATCATCTAGTGTAACTGCAAGACATACTGCAAGACATGTACATCACTCACATCACTAATAACATACCTTAAAACATCTTAGAGCAAATTCAAACCAAAAATGCAAAAGCCTTGTGTGGTGCATACATTTGGATTTGCTAAGACACGGGTCGTTTGACCTGTTATTCTTCGTGGAAATGATCCCACTTTCCGTTGTCTTTGCAGTCCCCACCTACAAGAGAGAGGGCAGCTAAGAAGAATTTAAAGTAAGCCTATAGAATAGTGAATCTAATAACTACTTTTATTCATCGATACCTGCTAAAAAAGATAATAAAGATAATAAAAACCATCCTAAATCCTCTTTAATGACAGGATTTGAAAAGGAAAAAAAAAACTTTGATTTTCATAGAAGCAACATCACCAGCTAATACTCATATATTCATACTAAGCAAGTCAAAATGAGGAAATTGGCGAAATCAATTAACTAACAATATTATTCAGCATCGAATAATTTGATAGCAACGCAGTTTCACTGAATTCTAATAATTGATAATTAATCAAATTAAAATCCTCACACAAATTCTACATGACAAAATAAATAGACACCAAAAAATCGAAACCTTGGACAGCCAATTCTCCTCAATCGCAATCAATCCTCAGATTGGAATCGAGTACAACGATTTCAAGAGCAGGAAAAGTAAAAGAGAGACAGTAAAAAGTTGAAATTTTGGGAGTTACATGAAAGCAGGAGAGGAATGCAAATTAGCAGAAGGGAATCGTGGTGCTCCATTGACAAAGGAAAAGGGCAATGCTGTGGATGACATAATCGGAATTCGACTGAGTCTGTGTGAGTGTTGAATTGAAGGAGGAGGTGTTATCGGAAGCAGTGAATAACGTTAGGAATTTTTCATCCATTCAAACACTTGGAATATAGCTTGCTTCGAGGCTTCATCACAGCCGTACCATTTCATATTTTTAATTAAAATATAAAATATTCCCTTTATCCGCCTAAACTTCGTTTGTTTTTTTACATAATTAAAAAACTGTGTAACAAATAAGAACACAAGTTTTAAATAATTAATTTTTGCTATTTATTTATGGGAACAAATCAAAAAAAATTATATAATTTCATTTGAATAAAATTATAAATATTTTATTATTTTTTTATCTGAGAATATAAAGTACTGCTTTCTTATCCCATACATTTTTTCGATTTTGTTAATTACACTAATTTGTATAAAATTCAATTAAATATAATAAATTATATTTTAGTTAAATTATTTTCTTTAACACGTATTTAGTCAAAGTAAAAAATTAGTGAGCATAGGGAATAATATATCATTTGATTCTCTTAAATTTGTACTTGTAATATTATTTGGGGTAAATGCTAAAATACCCATTTCGATAAGTAAAAAATAAAAAATACCCACTTAAAAATAAAAGATAAAAAATATCCACTTTTTACAATAGCATGATGAAATTGATCATGTGTTCATGTTATTCAAATTTAAAATAATTTGAATAACATGATCACATGATGAAATTCATCATGTTATTGTAAAAAAGTGAGTATTTTTTATCTTTTATTTTTAAGTAGGTATTTTTTTTTTTTTTATAAAAGTGGGTAATTTTACCTATTACCCCATAATATTATTTTGGGATATTTAGTTCTTTTTCAACTAATTTTTTTTTGAAATAAATTTCTATTAGCGCAGACAACTTTCGAATCGTAATTTGACTTTCAGATCAATTATGTGGCTCTTGTTACTACTTTCACCGATCACATTACTTATTTTGCTATTTTGGATTATCTGAACTTGCTACCCAATTTATTTTTTCATTTTTTGGCAAGTCAATTATGTACTTTTTCTGTCCACAATTTATTTTTATTCGAGTGTAATAAAATAATAAATTATGTGTCAAATTTATTAGGTGAGAGGTTGTACTTTATACAAATAACTTAATTAGTACAATAAATGAAATAGTACTCAAACTCTATTCAATACACAAAATATTATAAGTCAGAATATTTTTTTAAACGTATGTCGTATCAAAGTGAATAAGAAACTCGTGGTCGGATAGTTTTACATAAATATTTTTATGAAAAGGTAATAATTATTTTTACAATTTAAAAGTATTATATAAATTTTTTAAGAAATGGTAATATAATATCTTTTCTAAATTATATATTCATATATAATACACTAAATATTGAGATTATGAAATAAAGTTTTTAGGAAAAAAGTAGAGAGGGGTGAATAAGGGAAATAACGGTTTGATTCTTTACTTCATTATTTTTAATTAAAAAAACAATGGATTCACATGTAGATTGCAAAAATATATTTTTTAAAATTTTTGATATAATTCTAAGCTTAAGAGTGAAGTTGCAATTGCAATTCCAATTTGGACCATTGTTCTTGATTAATTTGCTAAATCTATATTTAATATTTTCATTTTTTTTTTGGGTGAAAAATTATAATACCAACTTTAAAGAATTATATGTAAAAAATATCGAAAATTTCAATATACATGTAAAATATACTCATTTTATATTGAAATTCGAAATACACCTAAAAAAGTTAAACTTTTTCTGAAAATTTTGGTTATATAAATAATGAATTTAATTAAAGAAAATATTTTTTAAAAAACCTAGACTTGGTCTGCCCCCTTCACTTTCTCCCTTACCCTCATTTTGAAAAATTATAGACCTTGGACCGTTCTGTAACTCCTCCCCTCCGCCTCCTCCTCTAATATTTTCAGACCTCTCGTCGCCGCCCTAAAAGTGATAGATCTTGTTGTTGGGGATTGCTGGAAGCTTTGTTGGAGAGCTGCCGCCGTTAAAGAGCTCTGAAGGTCGTCGAAAAGCCATGGGACGAAGAAGATATCCCACAGCATATTCAGGTTCACATTCATACTCTGAACTCAATTATACATGGACCGCTGGTAATATATGCATGGACCGCTCGACTCTATGTCTAGCGGTCCATCCATAAAAACGATGATTATACCATCGGTCCATGCTTCATATGAATATATGTATTTTTCTAACATCTTTGGTAGCATAGAACCTAATTATACGTGCATGTATGTTGATGATTGCTAATTTACGTTTATATTATGATTTAGTGAATTATTCTGTTCGAATTATACATGTTTACGACTTGAATTTATGATATTTGCTTTTAGAATAATATGTAGGCAACATATATAGATGGACTGCTGGTATATGCCACATAAACCGCTCGGGTGATGAACAACAAGCCAAGCGGTCCATGTTAGATATAATTATTGTTGTTGCATTTGGTAAAATTAAGTACAAAAATGTGTATAATTTAGTGATTTACGTAATTAATTTATGAAATTATGATTGTTTTTAATGTAATTATTAGAATTTTGATGTATATGAACTAATTTTATTTAAATTTGATGTATATGAACTAATTAAAATTATTTTTATTGATTGAATGTTGAAGGAGTCAGCCCATCCTTGGTATCGTAGACCGAACTCAATTAACCGGAAGTGTAAACTAAATGCATATTATAAGATAAGTATTATTGAAGAAATAAGGAGTAGATTGTTGCAATTAGGTGGGATTGAACTGGTTCAAAAATTCGAACGTGGGTCATTTGATCATTTTTTTGTTGGAGTCCGGGTAGCCTCTCCTGTCCAGCTTTGCACAGTATAGTAAGTAGGGCTATCCACACTATTGGTGAGATTTGGTTTCGTATATGCGGGGTTGATATTGAGTACACATTGGAGGATTATGCATTGATCACTAGGTTGAGACTTGGTCCTTCAAATTTCAACAGTACTTACCCGCACGATCCGACAAGGTCGTCGATTTTTATGTCTGCCTGAAATGACATTCAAATGAGTGGTTCGAATCTCCTAGCACGTTTTACAAATTCTCGAAACAACATAAATGATCCTGATGGAGAGATTCATTTGCGCATTGCCCACGTCCTCATGGCCTATCCTATGTCTTCGTATTTGGCCATGATTCACAAAAAATTATATTCCCGTGGTTGTGGACGTTGGTCGATGACCTAGACACCTTTTATAATTTTTCTTGCGGTGCATACTCGTATAAAATTCTTAGGAATTATATTAGGAAAATTCCAGACAATCTAAAATATCATTTCTATAGTCTGGCTTGGGCATTGATGGTGTGGGGGTTAGAGGTTATTTTGGGATTTGAATCGATGTCTGGTAGGCAACTGGAGATCGACAAAGCATATCCCCAGTGTTTGAGATGGAATTTCCGGAAGAATCTTAATGCGACATCAATGGAGCAGCTCTATGAGTGTTTTGGCACAGAAGTAAGTTTTATGATCATTAATAATCCTTGTTTAATTATTTGTTATGATTATGATAAGATTGTATTAATATTTATCTTAATTTTGTAGGGTTACAATATTATAGCGGACGATGAGGAAGAGAGACGTCCATATTACCTGTCCACATAGTGTGAGCACCCCCTAGATGTGGAGTACATGTCACTGACTAATCCGATTATACGGGGGAACATACAGCTGAGCAGCGTGCACTGAAGCAGAGTGTTGGGTCCCGGGAGAGCAGGTGTGGTGTATGGGAGGGGGGGAATACACCACAATCCAACTTTTCGCGTTTGCCTGTTTGAACAGCAGGTTGAGAATCAGCTCGCGGTTGATTCCAGAACAGCTCGCTGTTAATAGCAGTCGATCTCCTCTGTTGTAGAGAGAGTTCTAGCTGCTCAAGTAAGTTCTCAACACAGAGCGTGAGCGATCTGTCAAGGAGCAGATAGACTGGCAGCTAGCTGGAGCTTACCAGACGATCTGTCCAAACACAGATCGTGTGCGGAAGCTGTGAGTATGTTGGTTGCTCTTACACTTAGAAAATATGTTTTGTTTATACCGAGTGTTCTTTATGAAGTTGATTCAAATGCACAGCTCGCTGTTGGGTAACAGCTCGCTGGTGAAGTGATAAACAAAGAATCAAACTAATGCAATGCAAAATATAAAAGAACACACAATATTTAACGTGGTTCGGGAAACCCCCTACGTCCACGATCGATCAAAGCTAGATCGATGAATCCCTTACCCTTGGATCCTTCGCTTATTTATCCTCGTTGAGTACGAGCTAAAACTCGCTTATTTATTCTCGTTGAGTATGAGATTACAACTCTCTTGCTTAAACTCGTCGAGTACGAGATCTGGGTTCGGTTTTATAATCGTTCATCCTCCGAGGTTTTGGCTATGGAGGAAACTAGAACTATGGGCTTTGTAGGCTCAAAACTAATGTAAGTTCTAGCGGGTTTATCTTTAGAATAATTGTGATCTCTCTCTAATTTACAACACTCAAGGATGTATATAATCTCTATCTAGTGTTGAATAAATCAATGGAGAACTGGAGAGAATCTTGTAGCGTTGTAGCCTTTTCTGGGCAATATCACGAACTCACGAACACCATTTCTGAAGAAGACTTGAAGTATTTATAGGCATATTTGAATTATAGCCGTTGGAAGTCTTTGCAGCTTTTGCAGTAAGCATTAAATGCTCTTTTGACCGTTGACTGCTGATTGTACCTCTAGCCGTTGGAGTTTGTCCTACGTGGATGTTGACGTGGCATAGGACAGGTAGGCTTTATTAATTTAGGTAGATTAAAGCTTCCTCCAACTGGAATGAGCAGCTCGTTTGAACCTCATAGGAACAGGTGGATTAAAACAACCTTTAGGCGAGCAGGTTGTATCCAATAAACATAGAGCTGACTCCTTATAGACAACAGATCGATTTGCTATCGATCCGTTAGATCGATCTGTTATGTACAGATCGTTTTCCTTGTTTCTTCTTCCACAGTTAGCTGTCCATCTTTCAATGCAGCTCCAATGAAATCTTGAAGACTAGCTGTTGATACACATCTATCTGTTGTGGACAGGTGGATTTCGTTTACCTTCGAAATCTTGAAGTCTAGCTGTTGATATACACA
>JAPKLX010000148.1:239223-269611 GCA_026898415.1 Leonotis leonurus | reverse complement strand
AAGCTCTATGACACAGGTTGTAAACTCAACCTGATCTTACATGTTAGTTGATCTACTATTGAGAACACAGATGGTTCCTATGGACACGATCTGTCTTTCATCGATCTGTCCTTACACTTAACCATCTGTTGAGTCTATCTATTCTAGACAGAAATAAAACATAAACATCTAAGCATCAATAGACATTAAAGCGAAAGCACAGATTAATATTATGCATATATAATATGGTTTCGCATCATCAAAACATATAAATAATGATTTTCACAATCATCAAAAAGGTTCCCAACACAGAGAGTGCCACAGGTCGTATTTGAGCCTATTAGCAGTCGGCGAACTACGAAGAATGTAGAGCCTGGACATGTTGATTAGCCGGAGCCGGAGCCATCTGATCACGACCCACCACTTATTGATGAGACATAGCGTCCTTCGCGACGTCAAAGAGATAAGGGAAAGCATGTTAGGGTATCGATGTCTGATTCATCCTCTAGCAGCAGCGGTGGCAGGACAGAGCATGTACTTCGCCAGATGCATGGAGAGATGAGTGCTTTTGAGGCATGGATGATAGAGAGACATGATCAGATGGAGGCACGGATCATTGAGAGGCACAATAATCTAAAGAATACTCTCAAGAGATGGATGAGAGAGCTCTTAGGAGCCATCCGTTGTGGCCCGACCCAACGTAGTGATCTGATCATTCATACCCGTCTACAGGGCCCCCCTGTGCGTCTGTCATCTCGGCCTTCGATGCAGTCAGCTCGACCTTCTGATATTTAGGCTACGAGCCCCCCCACTAGGAGCAGTACATGAGCATGGTTCTAGCAGTGGTGCTCGATTTTCTCCGTGTCTGACATACCGCACTGTTCGGCGCCATTTGTGACCACACGTCATTCACATATCCAGTTGATTGTTTTCAATATTATTTATGATAAACAGATAGTTTTAAGTTAAAACTAATTAATTTTTTTTAGATGTTATTTCCATTGCCATTTGACACGCAACCAGTCAATGTGGCACACATTTCGACTCCACATGATGACCCTTCTTCAGCGGAGTTTGACGGTCAGTTAAATTATGACTCTTCACGATTCATTGTGGCATAATTTGGACCAAGAAGCGAAGAAACTTAGATTCAATTCCTTGACACCTATTTACTTTCTTTTGCCAATGGCGAGTCACACTCGTTCTATTGGAGGCATCAGCAGATAGGTGTGTCTGACACTGGTGCTCGATTTAAGTGGAAGATTCTAGTGGAATCAGAGCAATTCAAGCAAAGGGATAATCATAGTTGTGGTCCTTTTCTATGCATGACCGTGGAACGACATATTAGTGGGAGTCATTCTATAATCTGGGGAAGTAAAAATGTTAAGATGTATCGTACATTAGTTGCTCAGAAGATTTTCTCTCTTTGTATTTAATTATTATTCTCTTAGATGTTTGTATTTTGAGAGCATGAAACATTTAAAATTATATTAGACGAATTTTGTATCAAATATGTGTTGTTTGGCGTGTACTGGTTGATTGAGTGTATATGTGTGATGTTACAGGTTCATTTGGTGTAAATATGTGATGATTGACATGTACAGGTTATATGTTGTGGTTTTTGGGTGTACTATATGTTGTGGTTTTTGGCGTGTACAGGCTATATGTTGTCGTATTTTAAGTGTACATGCTATATGTTGTGGTTTTTGGCGTGTACAGACTATATGTTGTCGTATTTTAAGTGTACATGCTATATAGTGCATAATAGAATTCATAAAGAGTACATATAAACTACAAATGTACCTATAGAGTACAAATACATTTGGTAATATAACTATAGAGTACATATAGAGTGCAAATCATAATGCAAAGATATTACAATCATACTACAAATTAATCATTGAATAAATTCGGACAATTGGGACCTGTGTGATCATTCATGTTGCAATGTGGGCACCGTCTTGCTCTTCTTCTTGTACGGCCCGATGATTCTCCCCAACCCTACGTCTACTCATCCTTAGTCTACCTGGAATTCTTATTGCTTTGTTTGCCAAAACCTCAATGCTTGAAATATTGTCGAGCAAATTCCAATTTTATTTCGGAGGAATTCGAGATATAACATTTTTATACGCATCTACAACTGATGCTGATTTGTATGTGCTACAAAATTAATTGTAGTTCTTCCAAATTTCCTGCACAGATAATAATATTATAATTAATTCTCAAAGACATAATCTAAATTAATTCTCAAAGACATAATTATAAAGTACATATGAAATTGTTGCAATAGCATGAGAACACGAGATCCCGTCGTATTGAAACTTCATGCATTCACATGTCCACGCTCCAAGGTCTACCAACAATGATCGATTGTTGGTTTTAATTCGGTATCGATCATCACCTACTGGAAGTGCTCTGTATGTATGAGATCTCTCGATTTGGACCATCAATTTGCGTCTTACCTCTTCTGGGAGAGGATGTCTTTCCCTGTTAGCAGCTATAAGTCGTTTGGTAAACCAATCCTCACAAATCAGTCTTACTGCCTCGATGCATGCACAAATAGGTAGACGATGTGCCCATAAAAGTATAGGATTAAAGCTCTCAGCTTTATTGAACGTTAAGAAGTTATACCTTCGAACATGACACATCGATCGAGCTCACTTAGCAGGTCCAACATTCATTAAGTGATTATAAGCCTCCACCTTCCCAACTTGAATCATGTTCATTCTTTTCTAAAATTTGGATTGCTTATATGTGTATGCAGCCTTTTGAAACAACCTCAGAGTAGTTTTACCAAATCCTTTTAAATTGTTACTAAGATGGTAGTAACAAATGCCATGAGTTGCTTCAGGAAATACAACTCTCACTGCATGCTCAATTGACACATGTTGATTAGATACAATTAATGTTTGAGGCGTGCTACCATATGCTCTTCGTAGCTGTGTCATAAACCATACACAAGACTCATGATTCTCAATTGGGCCGATTCCATACGCCAACGGATACACTTGGTCATTTGCATCCTTTGTAACTGCAACAAACATCTGCCATTATTCTTTCCCTTCAAGTGAGTACTATCGACTACTATTACCGGCCTCATGCACAAACCAAATATTGATCTACATGCACCAAGAGCCACAAATACATGATGGAACATGTTGTCTTCACCAATGTCGATATTTGTTGTTGGTCCTGAAAGAGCAAGATTTGGTGTATGGGGGGGAGGGGGGGAATACACCAAATACAAACTTTTCAGTTTACCTGACAAATTAACTAGAGAGATTAAGCTTTCTCGAAGGGAGATTGCTAAGTTTGACATGCCAGGTTCACTACCAGGTCGATTAGTGATCTGTCCAGGTAAATTCTCTCTGGTGTGTTACGCTAAGCAGATAGCAAGAGTGATCTTGTTATCCAACAAAGTGTATTGTGCGAAATATTGTGGATTTAATCTGTTGCTATTTATTAGAAAACCTTTTGAAACACTTAACCAAATATATTAATGATCAGTTAAATCAATGTAAGTTTGTATGCAAGTGCTGGGTTAGTGAATAAACAACTGAAAATAAATATGTAATTTAAAGAATGTAGTAGGTTTACGTAGTTCGGGAAACCCCCTATGTCCAAGGTCCGATCAAACTAGATCGGATATCCACTACTCGGATACTCTCTTATTTATACTTGTTGAGAACGAGCCACAAGTTCCACTCAAATCTAGAATGAAACTTATGCACGAATAAGGTCGTGTCCCTTACAACGTGCGGATAAATCTTCTACAAAATACCTTCACGTTAATCCACTAGAAAACTACTAGCTAGCGAAGATATCTTCCTCCTTCTTCTCGATAAGACATAATTGAATCGAGGTTGGTGTGATTTCGATCACGAACGGCTTGAACACAATCTAGATTTGTGAAATATCCTTGTTGAATGCTTCAATGGTAGAGTAGATTTATGGGCAGAGTTTCAGCTTGAAGTTTGCACGTAGGTTTGTCAGTGCTCCTCCAGATTTTGTTCGAAGCTTTTATAGGTGAAAAATTTGAAATTATGACCGATGATATTGATTGGCTTGGAATAAATGTTGATTGTCAATCAAAATGTGAATCCCTGATTTGATACTACATCACACCAACCCAACCTCGATTCAAGTCTGTCTTATCGAGAGAAAGGAGATCACCCTGCTAGCTAGTAGTTTTCTAGTGGTAACGTAGAGGTAATCTGTTGTAAAGGGACACGACCCTTATTTCGTGCATAAGTATCTCTCTAGCATTGATTGATACTTGTGACTCGTTCTCCACGAGTATAAACAAGTAGAGTATCCTAGTAGTGGATAATCTGGTCTGGATTTGACCAGATCGTGGACGTAGGGATTTCCCAAACCACGTTAAACAACTGTGTTCTTTATATTTCTGCATATTTACTTTCAGTTGTTTATTATTCTAACCATCTGCACCATCATATAATCTGCATCTCAATCAATCTGCTTAACAACCTGATTAATCCTTAAGGCTTTCTAAACAAGAGCACTCATTAAATCCACCATATTTCCGCACACACAATACTTTGAAAATAATAAGATCACTCTTATTATTTTCTAAGTGTTTTCACTAGAGAGCAATTTATTTGGACTAATCTGGTATTGATCTGAGTATCAATCTTGTTAGTCATCTGCCGAGCAATTTCTTAAATAAGAATAGCTTGAACTCTCTAATATTTTGAACAAGTAAACTGAAAAGTTTGTATTTGGTGTATCCCCCCCCCCCATACACCAAACCTTGCTCTTTCGGGACCAACATATATAATTAATGAAAATATGTTTATTTTGTTATATATCATGTGTTTCGACTATAATTATTTCGAGTTGCTCATAATTTAAAACGAGGTCATCTAGCAATGATAAGTCAACCCAAGTTGTATTCTCAAGGAAGACTTAGAAGGGCAATTCGAATCTTTGTTCAAGAAAGCAATAAAAATGATTTGTTGAAGATTTTATAACTAGGCAAAGAAATATAAATAATAAAAGTGAATTAAACCTAATCTAAATAGAAAGCAACGAGTAAACCTAATATCTATCTAAGAAATCGAGATGCAAATTAAAAAGAAAGCAAGTAACTTGAAATTTGAAATCAACAAGAATATGAAAAGGAAATTAGAATGCGTAAACGAAATAAGAAACCGAAAACCTAAACAATTAAACGAATGAAATTAATAAACGAAAGCCAAAATAATAAAAGGGAAACGAACTTGATTAATACTTGAAAAAGGTCTGAATCCACAAGAGAATTCTGGAAACAAAATACAAAACGGAATGTTGCAATAGGCTAACCTTTGAGTATGAAATCTAAAACTAAAGAGAACTAACTAGAAATCAAAGTCTCGACCCTCGAATCTAGGTCGAGACGACCTAAAACTATGAAAGAAAAACGTATGGAAATAATACTAAAAAGTGGCGTCGGAAAGGGTCTTGAAATACAAGCCAAAAGTGATGTCCTTCGAATGAGAAACTCACTGAGTATATATAGCCGAGAGGTGTGGTCAGCGGCCACTTAGAGGTCAGCGATCGCTGACCCGGGTGGTTCCATGTCCCACGCAAAGGTCGTTCTGCCAGGCCCGAGTCTTGCGCTAGGGTCAACGGCCGCTTAGTGGTCAACGGTCACTGGCTCGACGCCGGGCTCGGCCATGGCACGCTAAGGCCTAGTTAGCGGCCGCTTAGAGCTACGCGACCGTTGACTAGTGCTCTCGGCACTAGACTTCATTTTTTCGCCATTTCTCGATCTTTTCTCGTCTCTTTTCCATCTTCAACACTCGTTAAGGCTAGTGATCCTCAAACATAAATCGAGCCAAAACATCATGCAAGCGAGAGAAAATAATACGAATAAAGATACATAAAACACAAGTTTAGACGAACAAAAAAAGGCTAAACATCATGCATAAAACACAATAATGTAATTAGTTAATATCTTTGTAATTGATTATATGATATTTGTTTTTTTTCTGAAAAATTTTATTATTAAAAATTACTACTTAGTATGTTTTTGTATATGTTAAATGTTATTTAAGTTGTTCATTATAAATAAGTTTTTGTATAACGTGAAGGAAAGATATACCAAAATAAGGTAAGTTTTGGTATACTAAAAATAAGGTAAGGTATAGGTATGTAAAAATGTCATACCGAAAATAAGGTATACCGAACTAAGGTATACCAAAAAGTATGGTAAGGTAACGGTATGGAATTTTCCATACCGAAGATAAATGTAAAGTATAAGGTATGAAATTGTAGTAAGGTATACCGTACCGTAACACCCCTAATCATACCAATCACCCCATAAGTGTTTTGACAAATGAACAAGGGATTTTTGGATGTGCATGGAAATTTTGAACGTGCATGCTCATGTGGCAACATGTGAATCGAAACCCTATAAGTCACGGGCATCAGTTCGGTCACATCTCTTGACTGAAACCACGTAGCGGTTCAGTTCTTAGACGAGATAACAATTTTCTAGTGCTAAAAAGAAGTCCATTAACCTTATACCATTGCATCTGGGGGTAATTACTATAGATTTGCAAGCACATACCAGAAATATATAATTTTGTATGGAGAATCATTTCTCGTCTGAGGACCGCATATTCCTACATTGTCGGATCATTTTTCACATACCCATGTTAAACAATAATTTTGAGAAACTGAATATTGATAAACTAAAAATAAAAACGTACATCAAGCAAAAAGAAAAGAGAAAACGATGAAAATAAATACACATCAATCAATAAATTAATATATGAAGAAAACCAATAATAATGGTTGGATCTACATAGATACTTATGTCTCCACAATTTATGATTTGTCCACTATTCATCACTTAATTATAGATCTAAAAAGTTGGCTTCAATCGCCATCCAATTCAAAGATATATAGGTAAGTGAAAACATTTTAGATTAACTAGCAGAAGAACGTGCGTTTCACGTGTAACCAATAATATTTGTCGTTATATAAATAAATATCTATATTATAGAAAAATTGAATTTGAGGTTGCATTACTCATAAACTCATTAAATATTTCCATAATTGTACTTCCAAAAGTTATATGCATAAAGTTTTAAGACATTAATGAAAATTGTCCATAAAGAAAATCAATCCAAATTCATACTATCTTTTCTTGTTTGATATTGTTCAATTTGTTTTTTTTTCGTAATAATGTACATAAAGAAAATCAATCCAAATGTGGACCAACATCTCATCGTTATCACTTGGAAAATCAACTAAATTTCTTTTGAACCTTTTTCTCTTTTGTATTTTGTTCCCCTTATACTTCATTATCTTATTGAAACTCTTTATTTTTCTTTTTATATACTCTATAATATTGAAACTTTTTACTTTGTTTTTATATACTCCCTCCATTTCACATAAACATACACTTTTATGTCATTTTAGTACGTTTCACATGAACATGGACCTTCTATTTTTGGAAATAAATACCACTTTTTTGTGGGTCTCAATATCCACTATATTTTAACACTCAATAACACTCTTTTGTAGATCTCAATTTTCACTACCAGTCAAATCAACTATTCCCTTTGTCCTACTAAAAGTTGCCACGTTTGACCAAAAAATTCTTACATATTTGGTCAAACGTGACCACTTTTACTGAGACGGAAGGAGTATATTTTAACACTTAATAACATTTTTAAAACTCAAATCTAACTACATTTTATTAAAATGTGCGCCAAGTTAGATAGTGCGTGTTTTTATGATATTATTTTAGGCTTTTCATTTATTTTTATTTTTTTGCTTTTTTGTCATGAATTTATATTGACTCTTAAATTAATGCAACATCTACTTTCTCAATTGGTTGTAATATTTATATTGCACTCCTAAAATTGTAAGAATTTTCAACTCTTTAAGTATATCAACTCATTTGAGAACGGTCATGAATCGTATTTAAATCAATTTTAATATACTTAGATTTATTTTCGTCAAGAGAAAATACACTCGGTAATAATATTGACGCCAAAATTAATTTTGTAATGTTCTAATTCAAATGAATATTTTATAATTTACCTCTGTTTATAAAATTGCATCCTAATTAGACTGATACGAATTCATGAAGCACGGTATAATTGCTTTTATGTGACATTATTTATGGGTGCATTGTAGGAATTGCGGCGATCAATGTTATTTCAGGGCACGTGATATTTAATTTAAAATAATTAAACGATACATAATCGATCTATGTTGTGAGTAAATGATAGTGATATATTTATTTTTTTAAAACTGATTCAGAATGAGTGAAAAATAATGGACTAACGAGTAACAATCCCTACATATTAAGAACTTAGCCGAAGCTATTTTATATTAGAAACATTTAGAATATCATTCAAGATGACCAAAATACACTCGGACAATAATGATGATTTTAGAAATCTCTATAAGTTTGCATTCTAAGACTTTGTACTATTTAAGTGTTTGGAGTTATGGTTGCTTAAAAGATTATGATTTGTTAATTTTTATAATTAACTTAGAAGTTCTCATTTTAGACATGCACTTATATGTTTACATTCTCTATTTCATACCTAACAATACATTTTTTTTTATGTTTAACCAGATTCATAATATCACATATTCATCTCGTCCCTAACAAAAAAAATTACTCATAAGCGACACACAATTCACAATTTAGAAACACTTAACTACATGGTATTTAAACTAGCCTTTATATAAAAATATGACTACTTAACCATCTTTGCTCGACCATAACTACCAATATAGAGGGTTTATGGGATAATCGAAATATGTTATAAACTTTTGTGCACCCCTACTGCATACATATAAAAATGCGGACTCATTGGACAAAAGGTTCGAGAGATATGACATCCCAAAGTTGACTACTCAAACCGTTGCACATTTTTTGGTATAGACAACTTTAGTATGAGTTTTCCTGAACTTCGAAGGCTCCTAACTTTCAATTATAAATCATATAGAGATGAACTAAATCATTCTAGAAACCTTATGATGTTGGATACATAAGCGAAAACAACTCAAAAATACTTCTCTATATGAGATATATAAGCAGTCCAAGTTGGGCCGCTGAAACTTTCACAGAAACTGTTTCTGCACAGCTGACTTTGAAAATTCACTATAATTTATTGACAAATCTGATTCAGTCAAATTAAGTTGGAGAATCACCCTAACTTTTTATATTTTTAGTTTCAAAAAATAAATCACATAAAAAATCACTATAAATAAGTGAACAACATTCAGTTCATCAACAATTTTTAGAAATTTAGTTTTGTTGTAAGTAGATCTTATGTCAAACACTTAAATTTAATTTGCTACTAGATCATATAAATCCAATACAAAAGTTCATATTTACTTGCAAGAATAATTTAAAACCAACTCCTAATCATTCAATATCAATCTCTACATCACCTAGGAAAACCTCAATGAAACATAGAATAATTATCAGAAATTATTCATGTTTAATACATCATCTCTTTCAATCTGACTTTTACTAATCTAAATCATTCCAAATTATCAAGAACAATTAAACAAAAATAAATCCCAAAATTTTCGGATTCTACCCACTCTTAAATAACTAATAATTCTAAAAATATACTCAAATGAGTAATAGATTGTATTCTTACCTTCACCCTTTTCACTATCCTCCTTCTTTTTACACCATTTTGTATCTATTATTTTTGATCTCCTATTTGTTTTCACTCTAGTTGCTTCAATTTAGGGTTACTAGCTAAGAATGGGTAGTGAGTATTGGATGTGGAAAGATGTTTAGTTTAGGCAGTCATAGAGTATGGGGTGGTGTTTCAAAACATGATGACAAATGAAACTTGAAAGAAAATAAAATCAAAACTTAGTAAATGAGAGATACTTTCCTGTAGAGGAGTAAAAATTTTATCTACTATTTTCACACACACACACACACACACATATATATATATATACTCTTTTTAGATTATAATGTTAGTAAATAGCTTACTTATCATTTAATTTTATTTGAGTTGTTAAATTATACCTCTGTTAAAAGAAATTTCGTCCCAAAATTTGCATACCTCTAAAGAGTTTTGAATATTTCTCTTTCATCTTTTTCTCAAGTTCCCACGCCGCTTCCTCGCATCCATGGTGTCTCCACAAGAGTTTTACTATTTGTATCTATCTATTTCTCAGTTCTTGTATTTTCCGATCTAAAATAGATTAGGATTTTTCTTCATAGCTCATATATGGATTCAGGTCATAGATGTATTTTTTTAATTGAGAAACGTGAAACACGTTATGTACATTCCCAAAACTTGGAGGTAACGCAAGTCTATAAGCTGATGAACCTATTTTATCTAGAATCTCGTAATTTCCTATAAAATGAGGTTTTAATTTTTCACTCACGCTGAATCTCATAATTCCTTTAAATGGAGAAATTTTTAGAAAAAAATTATCTTCAATTTCAAACTGTAACTCTGTTCAACATCTATCAACATATGATTTTTGTCTATCCTGAGCTTCTTTTATTCTTAGTCTAATTTCTTGGACAAGCTCGATCATTTCATCCATGATGTTTGGTTTTAAAATCTTTCTTTCGCCCACTTCATCCTAATAAAGTGGCGATCTGCATTTTTTTCCATACAATGTTTCATATGATCCAAAATCTGGAAGTGAATTTTTAATCTCTATCAGATGTGATCAATTTGGGTATTCCATGAAAACAGACGATTTCACGTATGTACAACTTAGCTAGTTTATATGATCCAAAGGTATTGTGAATTGGTAGAAGGCGCATTTGGTAAGTCGATCAATTATAACCCATATATCATTGTTTCTATGCTTTGACTTGGGTAATGCTATCACAAAATCCATTGTTATGTCATCCCATTTCCACTCGGGTATATCTAAAGGTTGTAACCCTAGTTCCCATAGTTTACTCGATTGGAGTTACTATTATCTCGGTCTTGTGCCTCTATTGCAAATAGTGGATGATCTTTTCCACCTCATAAAGTTGGTCTGCCACAGCCATCCTGAGCACTAAAAGCTGGTATCCAACATCACCAAGGATCAAACCCTCAAAATCATAAACACTCATACTCGCTTTGATGTATTGGACGATTTTGAGGTGGAATCTGATCCTAAAGCTTGGCCTATTATTCCTGAAAGCAGCTGCATGCATATTGCAGCTCGTGGTGATTCTCTAAACATATTTAAGGATGAGCCGACTGCCCCATAGAAGCACATAAAGGATAGTACATTACCACTTAAAGACCGTCCTATATCGGCTACCATAATCAACCCTGTTAAGGAGCATTCTGCCATTACTCATTCCTGGCAAGAGGAATGTTGGAACTCTCACGTGACTTATAAGGATAAGGTGGTTAATACTGGGTCTAATCACTGCGACAGTGACCACCGATTTGAAGATATGCGGCCTGGTGATCAACATGTTGCGAATGAAGCCTCTGATCAAATCTACCCAAGGATGTTGTTTAATAATTTTACACTTGTATCTGTTGCGACCCCTGGACTCCATGTTGATTCCTCCCCTAGTGGAAACAAAGGATGGAAGGCTGGATTGGTTGAAGGAGAACATGCTGCGCATGCACCTGCCACAACTCAACCTACTTCGGTCTATGATGAGGTTGAAGTTGCCATGAATCTTTCAAGGAAGAACGATAGTCCACGCGACTCTCCTGGACTTGCTAAATCTTTGGATGCTTTTTCAGTCAAAACCAAATATGCAACTGGCTGCTCCTAAAAATGATATAGCTCGTGATGTTCTAGTGGGGGCAACCCCTGGTGATGTAGACCGAGCAGACCCTCAAACCTTGTCAAATACATATTTACTACATGTTGAACCTGGGAGAGATGGTTCCCCATCGGTCTTAGCTTCTAATGAGGCATGCTCCAGTAGTTGCTCGGATCAACCTTCACTTAAAGATACCTCACATGTGGGAGTGAGACGGAGTTAAAGGAAATTCCCCATCAGAAAAGGGAATGCGTTATCTGTTAGATTGAAGCCCCCCAAAGGTGCTTCATGATCTTTGCTAATAGGAATATAAGGGGTATGCAACAACCCATAAACATGCTACCATTGGTAACCTCATTAATCACCATCAGATTGATGTGTTAGGTATTCTTGAGATTAAGATCACGGTCTCAAGAAACAACGTTGCTGAAGAGAAGATAAGGAAAGGCAAAGAAATGATCTACAAGAGTGATGAACGTGCTAAACTGCTAATCAATATGCAGCAAAAGGGCACATCTGGATTAGGGTATCCAGGTCACTCAGAAAAGTCTTCGGGAACCATAAGCTTTGTACCATAGAGAAAGCAAATACCAGATCAAGTAATAAATCTAAGGAACAAGAAAGATCATCCCCAGAAGATGATGATGAAGGAGACTGGATACAGACAATACACCCAAACAAAGGGTCAACCAGCTCGCTTCACAGAAACAGATCAAGTCCATAAAAAGACTGCCAACAGGACATTACCCAACAAAAATGTCAACAGGACATTGCTCAATAAGAAAGGATTGAAAAATGATGGAATGAAGAGACATCATTCATCTGTATTTCATTCTCTGTCTAAAGTTGATGATGATGGGAACATTATTACTTGCTATATATATGTTCCTAACCCAAAAATGTTCTGGATTCGAAAGGGAACATTTGCTAATAACCAAGCACCCAAACGTTGAAGGGTAGCTAAGTTGAATTAATTGCAGGACCAGAAGACTTCAAGTAGGAACAAAATAGCAAGAGGAGCAACCTGGATAATAGATAGTGGATGTTCGAAGCACATGACATGTGACAAGAATCTACTATCAGATTACATTGAAAAACCAGGACCTCAGGTCACCTTTGGATGTAACTCAAAAGGATACACCAGAGGATATGGAAATATAAAAGTTGGCAAGACCACCATCTCAAATGTTTCGTATGTTGAGGGTCTTAGTCACAATCTGTTTTCTGTAAGTCAGTTCTGTACTAATGGTAACCAGATTATTTTTGATACTAACAACTGTTTTGTGAAGAACAAGGAAGGAGATGAGATACTCCTTACCGGAAAATTGCAAGATAGACTATATATTGTCCAGTGGACAAACCAGATCGAGACCTGCTTACTCACCAAAACTGTATCAGAAACAAGCTGGTTATGGCACAAGAGATTGAGTCATCTAAACTTCAAGTCAATCAACAAGATTGCAAAAGAAAGACTAGTGGAAGGTCTACTAGATCAAGTGTATGATAAAGATCATATATGTGAGGACTGTCAAGCTGGAAAGCAGACCAGATCATCCTTTTCAAGCAAAACAACTCACTCAACATCAAGAATACTGGAACTTTTGCATCTGGATCTGTTTGGACCAGTTAAACCATGTTGGGAACCCTAATGTATTTTTAGTTTTGATGATGATTCTTCGAAACACACTTAGCTCTTTTTATTAAGCTGTTCTATATGTAAAGCATATCACTACACTTAAAGTGAATTCTGTTAAAGAACATATTAGGAGATGACTTGACATGTAAATGAGTTATCTTTATATATAGTAAAGGATGAAGGCCAAGATTTCAAGCCAAGAAGGAATCGATCTGCTATAACAGACAGCGACCAGATCGATGACCAGATCGATAGTTACAGCGAAGCACCAGATCGATTTAAGCCTTGCCACGTTAAGATTGAAGCCTATCCAACAGGGATTGGAAAGAGAATCTTCGATTGACAAAGAAAGGAAAGAAACCGTTGGCAATCTGCTTTCCATAACTCAAAGATTGAGTCACCCTTTCTAGAAGGCAAGAAGAGATATGATGGGACAACATTGATTGGCAATATACCATCATCTCACGCCAATCAACAAACGGCTAGAATTCTCAATTCAATGCCTTTATATATTTGAAGTTCAAATCTGGACAATAATAAGAAGAACACACGCGAGCTATACAATTAACTTACGTTCAAGCTATCAACTTTGATCCAGACCTAGAGCTTCAAAAGAACTGTGATTCCACATCACTACAACCAACCTCGATTCAAGTCTGTCTTATCGAGAGGAACCAGATCACCTTGCTAGCTATTAGGTTTCTAGTGGTAACGTAGAGGTAATCTGTTGTAAAGGGACACGACCCTTATTTCGTGCATAAGTATCTCTCTAGTTTTGATTGATACTTGTGACTCGTTCTTCACGAGTATAACCAAGCAGAGTATCCTAGTAGTGGATAATCTGGTCTAGTTTTGACCAGATCGTGGACGTAGGGATTTCCTGAACCACGTTAAACAACTATGTTCTTTACATTCTTGCATATTTACTTTCAGTTGTTTATTATTCTAACCATCTGCACTATCATATAAATCTGCATCTCAAACAATCTGCTTAACGATCTGAATAATTCCTAAGGTTTTCTAAACAAGAGCACTCATTAAATCCACCATTATTCCGCACTCACAACACTCAGAAAGTAATAAGATCACTCTTATTATTGACTAAGTGTTTTTCACTAAGAGACTAATCTGTTTGGACTAAACTAGTATCGATCTGTGTATCAATCTGTTTAGTCATCTGCCGAGCAATTTCTTATATAGAATAGATTGATCTCTCTGATAATTTGTCAAGTAAACTGTAAATTTTGTATTTGGTGTATTCCCCCCCCCCCCCCTACACCAAACCTTGCTCTTTCGGGACCAACAAGTGGTATCAGAGCAGTGGTTCAAACGACCATTGTTTTTGTTTCACAAGGTTAATACCTGCGTGGTCAACTTGAATAGATCTAGGAAAACCTATTTTCATTCACGAGCATACTATCTGCTATGGAATCATTTGTTGTCAGGGCTTGTGAAGAATTCTCTATCCAAGGTTATAGAGAATGGAGCTTCAGGATCAAGATGGCACTCAAAGCCCATCACTATCTGATGTGGAAAGTCATTGAAGAAGGTCCTCTGCAGATCACTGAAGAAGTGACAGTAACCAATGCAACCGGTGTAACTACACAGACAGTTCCCAAGGATCCCAGGAAATACACTGCAGAAGAACGACGCGAAGCAAATCTGGATGACTTTGCTAAAGGAATCATATCTAACACAGTCAAAGGGGTACATCTGGCCAAAATCCAAGATCTGGATACTGCCAAAGAGATGTGGGAAGCCCTAAGAGATTTGTGTCTAGGATCAGAAGTTATGATTGAGAACAAGCTGTCTCTAGCCTGCAATAAGTACGATGAATTCAAAATGAAACCAGGCGAGACCATTGAACAAATGAAGATGAGGTTCACTTGAATTCTTCTTGAGATATCTGCGTTCAAAAAGAACAAATATACTCAAAGGGAAAAGAATATGAAAGTACTCAAAGCACTTCCACCTAGCTGGGAGATCTATGCTGCAATCCAACCTCTCCGTACATATTTCAATGATCTGTCCACAGAAGCATTATTCGATCACCTTGAAGGTCATGAATGTGACATTCAAAGAATTCGAGGACCAGATCATCTATCCAAAAGGCAGAAAGCAACTCTTAAAAGGAAAAAGAAGTTTCCTTCAAAGCGAAGAGCAAACCAGATGATCTTTCTGAACTTGCCACTCCAGATGAAGAGAAAGGCTATGACAAACTACTAAAAGAGTTTGCAATGATTGCCAAACGAATGGACAAGATGGAGATCAGATCAAAGAAGTATAGACGCTTCTACAAAGATAACAAGAAAAATTTCTACAAGAAACGTGATGATGATCGATCTGATAACAAGGAAGAATAAAAACAGCAGACAGGTAAAATCTCTAAACCAACTAACTCAGCAGATTACACATGCTTTGGTTGTGGCAGAACAGGTCACTTCAAAACAGACTGCCCTGATCTGTCCAAAAGCCAAAGAGAAGAGTTGAGAGCAAAAAGAGATCGTGAACTCAAGTACGAGCGCAAGGCTATGATAGCTGAACAAGATTCAAGCAGCTCGAGTCATTTTTCAGACAGCTCATCAGAGAATGATGAAGCATTCTTTGCCAATGATGAAGAAGGATGGGATGAATGCTATGTGGGACTAGATAACGGTCTGGATGAAGTTGAGGTAAATTCTTGCAACTCTACATCTTCAAACGATAATGATCTGGAACAGGAAATAGAAGATCAAGCTGAATCCTCTTGGGATGAAGTCAATGAGATGTTCAAAAGCTATTCGAGCATCAAGAGACTGTTTAGAGAAGTTGTTGAAGAAAATGACAGATTGAAGAAATCTGAAGATATACTGAGTACAGCAAACACTCAATCTGTTGCTAAAATAAACGATCTGGAAGAACAGATCAAGAGAAAAGACAGTGAGATTCATTCACTGAATTCAAAAGTGAAGGATCTTATTACAAGAAACAATGTTGCTGAAGAGAAGATCAAGAAAGGCAAAGAGATGATCTACAAAAGTGATGAACGTGCTAAACTGCTAATCAATATGCAGCAAAAAGGCACATCTGGATTAGGGTATCCAGGTCACTCAGAAAAGTCTTCAGGAACCATAAGCTTTGTACCAGAAAGGAAGCAAATACCAGATCAAGTAAAAGACTTGAAGAACAAGAAAGGTCATCCACAAAAGATGATAATGAAAGAGGTCAGAAATACACAATATCATCAAACAAAGGGTCAACCAGCTCGTTACACAAAAACAGATCATGCTCAAAAAGTAAGTGTCAACAGGACAAAAACTGTCAACAGGACAGTTTCTAGCAAGAAGAATTTGAAGAATGATGAAATAGAGAGATACCATCCATCTGAAATTCACTCTCTATTCAAAGTTGATAATAATGGAAACATCATTACCTGTTACATTTCTGTTCCTAACCCAAGAATGTTCTGGATTCGAAAAGGAACATTTGCTAATAACCAAACACCCAAACGTTGAAGGGTAGCTAAGTGTAATTAATTGCAGAATCAGAAGACTGTAAGAAGAAACAAGATAGCTAAAGGAACAATCTGGATCATAGATAGTGGTTGTTCAAAACACATGACATGTGACAAGAACCTGCTATCAGATTACATAGAGAAACCAGGTCCACAGGTCACCTTTGGTTGTAACTCAAAAGGGTACACCAGAGGATATGGAAATATAAAAGTTGGCAAGACCACCATCACAAATGTTTCGTATGTAGAAGGTCTAAGTCACAATCTGTTTTCTGTAAGTCAATTTTGTGCTAATGGTAATCAGATCATCTTTGATACTAAAAACTGTCTTGTGAAGAATAAGGAAGGAGATGAGATACTCCTTACCGGTAAACTGCAGGACAAGCTGTATATTGTCCAATGGACAAACCAGATCGAGACTTGTTTGGTTACTAAAACAATTTCAGAAACAAGCTGGTTATGGCACAAGAGATTGAACCATCTAAACTTCAAGTCAATCAACAAGATTGCAAAAGAAAAACTAGTGGAAGGTCTACCAGATCAAGTATATGATAAAGATCATATATGTGAGGCCTGTCAAGCTGGGAAGTAGACCAGATCATCTTTTACAAGCAAAACAGCTCACTCAACATCAAGAATATTAGAGCTCTTGCATCTAGATCTGTTTGGTCCAGTCAAACCTCTAAGTATAAATGGGAGAAAATACACCTTAGTAATCATAGATGATTACTCAAGATTCACTTGGGTCATCTTTTTGCTAAAGAAGAAAGAGACTCTAGACAAACTCCCTGACTTTCTACACAAGATCACCAAACAGAAGGACATAAGTATAACTTCTATCAGAACAGATCGAGGAACAGAATTTCTCAACCAAAAGATTGAAGCATACTGCAATAAGATGGGGATCACTCATCAAACATCTGCTACTCGAACTCCTCAACATCTGCTGCTCGAACTCCTAAAAGAAGCAGCACGCACAATGCTTAATGCAACCAATCTACCAAAGAAATTATGGGCAGAAGCTATTTACACAGCCTGCTATACCCAAAACAGATCATCAATAACAATCAGACATGGAAAGACTCCCTATGAGATCTGGAACAACAGAAAACCTAAGATCTCTTACTTTTGCACTTTTGGTTGTTCATGTTACATACACAATAATGGGAAATCTCAATGGAAGACCTTTGATAGGAAAACTGACCCTGAAATATTCTTAGGATATTCTGATGTTAGTAAAGCATATCGAGTCTACAATAAGAATTCTCATATTGTGGAGGTAACACCTCATGTTGTTTTTGATGAGTCTATTGTTGAGTACAGGTCACAGGATGAAAAATAGACTGATAAACAAATGAGTACTAGAAAACTAAATGAGATTCTGCTAGAAGACATTCTTATATGGAATTCAAAGTGAGATGATGAAGAAAGTAGTACTCCACCTATTGCTGAAGAGATCATACAACAAGGGGGAACAACTCAACAAGATCTGGATGAAAACAGATCACCAAGCAATGAAACAGTCACTGCAGAAGATAATCATTCTGAAAGTCCAAATCCAGAAGAAAACTTTAACGAGAATCCATTCCAGCCATCTTCTACATCACACCCTAAATTTGAGGAACCAACAGATCAACCTGATCCTGAGATATCCGATGAAGAGATGACCAGGAGAAGGAGATGGTTACAAGTTCATCCACCAGAACAGATCGTTGGGAACCTATCAGATCGTGTGAAAACTAGAAGAATGCATGGAGAAAGTGCATTGCTAAGTTGTTATCTATCTCGCATTGAATCATCTGATGCTCATGAAGCTCTACAAGATGCAGATTGGATAACAGCAATGCAAGAAGAACTCAATGAGTTCAAAAGGAACGAGGTCTGGTATCTTGTGGACAGACCCAAACAACAAGGTGTCATAGGTGTAAAATGGGTGTTCAAGAATAAACGGGATGAGAATGGAGAAGTAGTCAGAAACAAAGCCAGATAAGTAGCTAAAGACTATAATCAACAAGAAGGCATTGATTTTGATGAAACATTTGCACCCGTAGCCAGACTAGAAGCAATAAGGCTATTCCTAGCATATGCTGCACACAAACGGTTCAAGGTATACCAGATGGATGTCAAGAGTGCTTTCCTAAATGGTATCCTTGAAGAAAAGGTATATGTGGAACAACCACCTGGATTTGGAGAAGCAGATCCAAACCAGAAAGTATACAGACTGGCAAAGGCAGTCTATGGTCTTAAACAAGCCCCTAGAGCTTGGTATGAGACACTATCAATATTTCTACTAGATTCTGGATTCAGAAGAGGATCAGTTGACAAGACTTTATTCATCATTAAAGTCAAAGAAAATATCCTCTGGGTACAGATCTATGTATATGATATCATTTTTGGATCTCAATCCACCTATTTATGTGATAAATTCGCCGAACTTATGAAGAATAAGTATCAAATGTCCATGATGGGCGAAATGAGTTTCTTTCTAGGTTTGCAGGTCAAGCAGCAACCGGATGGTATCTTCATAAATCAAGCAAAATATATTCAAGATCTGCTGACTAAATTTGGGATCAAAGACAGTAAACCAGTGAAAATCCCAATGCACACCAATGGGAAAATTGATCCTGATCCAGAGGGAAAACCAGCTAACATCACTCAATACAGAGGGATCATAGGATCATTATTATACCTAACTGCCAGTCGACCTGATATTACGTTTGTCAGTAGGTGTATGTGCAAGATATATCAAGCAAATCCCAAAGAGTCTCACATGGAAGCAGCTAAGAAGATATTAAGATATCTTAAGGGAACAGCCCATGTAGGTTTATGGTACCCATGTGAAAACAACTTTGAGCTAACTGGATACTCAGATTCAGACTATGCTGGATGTAAACTGGACAGAAAATCAACATCTGGTACATGTCAATTTTTAGGAAATAAGCTGATTTCGTGGTTCTCAAAGAAACAAACATCTGTTGCCACATCAACCACAGAGGCAGAATATATGGTAGCTGGAAGTTGCTGTGCACAAACATTGTGGTTAAAACAACAGCTCAAAGACTATGAGATCGATGTCAAAGAGATACCAATTTTCTGCGATAGCTCTAGTGCTATAGCAATCACACAGAATCCTGTTTTGCATACCAGATGCAAACATGTAGATGTAAGACATCACTTCATAAGGGACCATGTTGAAAGAAAACATGTACAGATCGAGAAGATACACACTGAAGTCTAGAGAGCAGACATTCTCACTAAAGCATTACCAGAAGAAAGATTTAAGATGCTTTGTGGGAAATTAGGACTGTTAAATCTAGAAGATAGGACCAGATTGAACTAGTACAGATTGATAAGGTAACAGATCAAGTAAATTCCAACAGGGAATTAATACCATATCATCAAAAGACAAATTGATGAAGACCAGATTGACATAGACCAGATTATTAGAAA
This sequence comes from Leonotis leonurus, assembly GCA_026898415.1. Lineage (NCBI taxonomy): Eukaryota > Viridiplantae > Streptophyta > Magnoliopsida > Lamiales > Lamiaceae > Leonotis > Leonotis leonurus. The sequence goes on along the minus strand of JAPKLX010000148.1, from coordinate 249,316 downwards.
GCAGATCATGTAACACTCCAACTGGAACTTGACAACAGTTCACTAAGTACATGATAATTATCAAACAGATTAATCAAATTCCAACCGGGAATTATTAAACAAAACATCATACAAGATTAATGCCCAAAACTCGAGAGTGGCATAAACAGATCGATGTTATTAACAACAGTTTGTTAATTGGGAGATAGATTTGGACCAGATCACTTGATGCCACGTGGATATAAATTAAATCTTTTGTTAAAATTCCCACTACTTGATCAAGGGGGAAAAGTCAACAATATACGGCGACCATATCAACCTAATCATAGTATATATATCTAATTACTGACATATATATACCAAATCTTTTATTTTTGATGATTAGTACAGTGTTTGGGAAACATGATCGAGGAGATATTTACCTATTCAAGAAAAAGGAAGAAAAGTGACGGCTACAAAATCAACGCGCCTCACTACAACCGTATGATCAAAGCGCGTGTATCAAACGCTGAAAAAGAGAAGAGAGTAGACCTTAAGTCTATAACTTAAGAGGCGGGAAAAAGCTGAAAAAGGGAAGTTAATCAATTAAAATATTACACTTTCTTATAGCTTATCTACCTATATATACATTTTGATAAGGCGGTTCATCTATCACTCTCATACGCTATTGTTCTTCCTTCTACACTTAGCAAAATTTCACTCTCGCAAACCTTCTGAATCTTCAAAAATCACTCTGTTTTTACCTAAATGGCACCAAAAACCTCACAATTTCTTGAGCAAGTGAACTTCCTGAAACCATATATCCATCAAGACCTTTTCGCAGTTCTTGATACCTTCGGGTTTCATAAATTGGACAAGGCATTCGACCTTGTTAGGCGCTGCAAAGGTCTATTTCTTATGCATAGTTTATGTCTTTAACTGCTTATCATGCGTGTTATGATAACTCTCGAATCTGTATTAACTGCTTTTGAGCGCTAATACTTCATTGATGGAAGGATAGTGCTCACATATGTTCTTTTGATTTCTTTGTAGGATTTCACAATATAATCACCACTCATCCTGTCCACTTCTTACCTAAAGAAGTCGCTGAATTTTATCTCTCATGGCAGGGAGAGAAGGGTGGAAACGAAGCTACAATCAGAGTAAGCAAAGGAAGCACCATAAGCAACACCTCATACAACGTAATAAACATCATCAATGATGTTTATAAGTTGAAAGATGAAGGCCTTGACCTTGGGGATCTGACCGAGGAACAACTTCAGGAAGCTGTAGAGATGGTGACGATTGTGCATATCCGATATATGAACAAGATGTTCACCCGACCTTACTCGCACCAGAGTTCAGGATCCTTTTTGAATTCGTACAGCGAATTTTCCTGAACCACAATGGTTCTTATGACCATGTTACCCTAGAGAAATTCAAGATCCTGGCTGCCATCGTCCTTAACCTACCGGTCAACTGGAGTAGGATATTATTTGATCTCTTGGCTAAGGAGGCCAAGATGATTATGTTTGTAAAAGGAGGAAAACCCGGGATCGAAGTGAAGAGGAGCAGCTTAAGGCACTCCACTAAAATCAGTTTCATGCTGGAGTCCTTCTTTCCACAACACCAGTGGGATAACCTCGTAGAGTTCAACACCAGACTACACTTTCCAAAGGACCAGCACCAGATCGAAATGTCAATGGGCATTTCTGCTAACTTACTTGCAAGGGTGACTGACTCTGTGGTTGCAAACGCGCTGACTGAGATGGGTAGCTCTAACCCCATCTGGATCCCACCATCTGCCCCAGCTGAAAAATCCACAAAATCAAGGGTGACAAAGGATAAACCCACTGAAAGGACTCCTCCCAAACGAGTGACTAGAAGAGCCAGCTCGATTGACACTGATGCATCCACCGCAGCCCAACAACCCAAAGAAAAGAGAACAAGGTTACAAAAACTAGCAGAACCAGTGGAGAAAATCCAGGTTGAAGAAACTGCCATCCCTCCACAGGAGGTTGATGTTGAGGAAGATGAAATTCTGGTCAGAGGACCACCAGAGGACATAGCACCTATCTCATCCTTGGACCCAGACCAGGTCAATGATTTCTCACCCGCTCACACCGCAAGTCCATCATCTGCAGAACCCCTAGAGCAGATTGATGAGGAGGTTGAGGGAGAAGAGGAGTCTACGGACGAGGAGGAGGAATTAAAGAGGGCAGAAACAGTGGTAAAAATGATGGAAACTAAAGTAGATCACTCTGTTCTGAGAACATTTCCTGGGATTCAGATGACCCAGAGACCTATGAAGCAGCCAGAAGACTCAAGTTTCTTCTGCTCGTAAAAGATAAAGAGTTCTATGTTTTGGATGCTCTGCTCAGAACCAGATCCATACACGCATTGAAGATTGAAGAGGCCACCCTACTCAACATCTTCATTGCTTCGTCCATTGCAGAGCTGCGGGAGACATATAAGCCAGACATCCTTGGCATGTCAAAATATGAAGCAAATGAACTCCAGATCGACCTTCGATCTGCATATGAGAAAGCCGACATGCTGGAGTTTTATGACAGCATTGAAGGAGTCGTTGAGGAAGGAGTTGATGCAGCACCCACTAATGCTCACCAACAGGGTGCAGCAACACAAGTTTTAGAACCAGATCAACACATGGCTGATGCTGGAGACCAGACCATGACATCCACTGCACAGGCTGAGGGGGAACCAGCCTAGAAAAGCTCAAATCAAAGTGCAGTGGTTGATCAACTACAAGCAGATCATGAACCCGCAGGACAGAGGGTGGGCGGTGTACAAACAGATGACATATACACCCCAGCTGTAGCTGCAAAAATGGATGATTTTGTTGAGATGACAACCTTGGAGGACATAATGATGACCCAACATCAATCACTGTCAAATTCTCAAGTAAGGGATCTCATCTCCCACAAGGTTGATAAGTACATGTATGGCACGCTCACAACTGTACAAGACCAGGCCACTCAGATTCTCACTGACTTTAATAATCACCTGAAGTCTCATGTAGACCAGGTGGATTCAGACTTAAGGAGAATATGCAGACTAAAAATTGAGGAACTCAGCAAAAAGATGGATGATGATCGAGCTGTTGCCGAAGAGAGGAAGGCACAAATTGATCAAACTCTCTTCACAACGGAGCTCAGGGTCAAGGAGATATACAAGATAATAATTACCTTCGCACAGAAAGAAAAGGACATGATTCACACCATTGTCAAAGAACAGACTGACGGCATAGCAGCAGATGTGGTGAAAGAGGCTAATGCTCACACAAGAGCCATGTTTAGGCAGTTTGAAGCAGATGGCAAAAACTTTATCGAGAGGAAGTTAAGCGATCTGCGCTATCCAACCAAGTTAATGATTGAAGGCTTCTTTGATGAGATTGGGACAATTAAGGAGGATCAAGAGAGGTATACGACCAATCTACTCAAAGCAACAACATCTCTACAAAAGCAGATCGACGATTCAAATCTCAACATTACCTCACTACTTTCACAAAAAGTTGATTCAGACAAGGAGATTAAAGCGATGAAGGAAGAGATCACTTCCCTCAGGGCACTCATCAATATGATTGTTGATGATGTCGAAAAGGGGGAAGGGTCTGGGAAGGGAAAGAAGGCAGCAACCACGAAGGGGAAGTTGCAATCTACCGAGCAACAAATTGCACCAACAACAGCACCAACAGACCAACCCAGTCCACCATATATTCAAGCCCAGAAGGTGTCCATCTCTTCCTCTAGTAGATCAAGTCACTCCCAACCCCTAAAGAAAAAGAAACGCTCTGGATTTGGTTGGCCTTCTGCTCCCATCAGAGCAACAAAAGAAGGAGAGCCCAACTGGGTCCCAGATTATTTAAAGGATGGGTGGGAAGGACTTAAAAACGCTTTTATCATGTGCCGCTACTTCCTAAGAGAGCCTGCATACAGCGAGGGGACTCCCAATGAGGCTTTTAACCGCTATCTGGACCTGAACGATGCAAGGGACTTGGTTGAAAGTTTAAGAGAAGCAGCAACAAAGGCTTTCAGATCCTGCCCAACCATTCCAGGGACTAATCTACAAGACAAGACTTTTCTGCTCACCTTTATAAACCAACTCGCGGAGAACAGAGGGTACAAGGTTGATGCAGAAGATCCTGATTATATAAGGTTGAGAGAAGGAGTCTACGAAAGTGTGCAGTTAATCTCGGATGAAACCAGAACAAAAATGAAGAAACAACAAGAAGAAAGAAGGAAGAGCAGATAGTTATATTTTTTTCATATCATTATGATCTGTAATTTCTATTTTTTGTCTTGATGAACTGTAATCTGATTTTGCTTTATCTATGGAAGTTCATTGAGTTTCTGATGACAACCTCTAATTTTCCAGAACACATATAAATTGTCTTAAACGTTATAACCTAATAAGGGAACATAATCAATCTGGCTATCCAACCAGATCACTCTCTATATATGTTATTAGGACATATTTGTAAAGTGTGGTTTCGACATCATCAAAAAGGGGGAAATTGTTGGGAACCCTAATGTATTTTTAGTTTTGATGATGATTCTTCGAAACACACTTAGCTCTTTTTATTAAGCGGTGCTATATGTAAAGCAGATCACTACACTTAAAGTGAATTCTGTTAAAGAACAGATTAGGAGATGACTTGACATGTAACGGAGTTAACTCTATATATAGTAAAGGATGAAGGCCAAGATTTCAAGCCAAGAAGGAATCGATCTACTGTAACAGACAGCGACCAGATCGATGACCAGATCGATAGTTACAGCGAAGCACCAGATCGATTTAGTCATCAAACTACCAGATGACATCATCCTACACATCATACCACCTTGCCACGTCAAGATTGAAGCCTATCCAACAAGGATTGGAAAGAGAATCTTCGATTGACAAAGAAAGGAAAGAAACCGTTGGCAATCTGCTTTCCATAACTCAAAGATTGAGTCACCCTTTCTACAAGGCAAGAAGAGATATGATGGACAACATTGATTGGCAATATACCATCATCACACGCTAATCAACAAACGGCTAGAATTCTCAATTCAATGCCTTTATATATTTGAAGTTCAAATCTGGACAATAATAAGAAGAACACACGCGAGCTATACAATTAACTTACGTTCAAGCTATCAACTTTAATCCAGACCTAGAGCTTCACAAGAAATGTGATTCCACATCACTACAACCAACCTCGATTCAAGTCTGTCTTATCGAGAGGAACCAGATCACCTTACTAGCTAGTAGGTTTCTAGTGGTAACGTAGAGGTAATCTTTTGTAAAGGGACACGACCCTTATTTCATGCATAAGTATCTCTCTAGTTTTGATTGATACTTGTGACTCGTTCTCCACGAGTATAACCAAGCAGTGTATCCTAGTAGTAGATAATCTGGTCTAGTTTTGACCAGATCGTGGACGTAGGGATTTCCCGAACCACGTTAAACAACTGTGTTCTTTACATTCTTGCATATTTACTTTCAGTTGTTTATTATTCTAACCATCTGCACTATCATATAAATCTGCATCTCAAACAATCTGCTTAACGATCTGAATAATTCCTAAGGTTTTCTAAACAAGAGCACTCATTAAATCCACCATTCTTCCGCACTCACAACACTCAGAAAGTAATAAGATCACTCTTATTATTGACTAAGTGTTTTTCACTAAGAGAGTAATCTGTTTGGACTAAACTAGTATCGATCTGTGTATCAATCTGTTTAGTCATCTGCCGAGCAATTTCTTATACAGAATAGCTTGATCTCTCTGATAATTTTTCAAGTAAACTGCTAGAACACTCATCAAACCTCAGCTGCTAGAACACCTCAGCAAAATGGAGTTGTTAAGAGGCGAAACATATCACTCAAAGAAGCAGCTCGTACTATGCTAAATGCTACCAATCTACCCAAGAAGTTCTGGGCAGAAGCGATATACACAGCCTGTTATATACTCAGAACAGATCATCAATAACACTCAGACATGGAAAGACTCCTTATGAGATCTGGAACAACAGAAAGCCTAAGATCTCTTACTTTCGCACCTTTGGTTGTTTGTGTTACATACACAATAATGGGAAATCTCAATTGAGGACTATTGATAGCAAAACTGACCCTAGAATATTCTTAGGATATTCTGATGTCAGTAAAGCATATCGAGTCTACAATAAGAACTCTCACATTGTGGAGGTAACACCTCATATTGTTTTTTATGAGTCTATTATTGAGTATAGGCCACAGGATGAAAAACAGTCAGAATACCAGATGACTACTAGAAAGATAAATGAAATACTACTATAAGACATTCTAATCTGCAACTCAAATGGAGATGATGAAGAGATTGACACTCCACCTATTGCTGAAGAAATCATACAGCTAGGGGGAACAACTCAATATGATCTGGATGAAAACAGATCATCAAGCAATGAAACAGTCATTGCAGAAAATAGTCAATCTGAAAATCCAAATCCAGAAGAAATTCCAGATGAAAATCCATTCCAACCATCTTCTACATCACACCCTGAATTTGAGGAACCAACAGATCAACCTGATCCTGAGATATCAGATGAAGGGATGACCAGGAGAAGGAGATGGATATAAGATCATCCACCAGAACAGATTGTTGGGAACCCATCAGATCGTGTGAAAACCAGAAGAATGCATGGAGAGAGTGCTTTGTTAAGTTGCTACCTATCTTGCATTGAACCATTTGATGCTCATGAAGCTTTACAAGATGCAGATAGGATAACTGCAATGCAAGAATAACTCAATGAGTTCAAAAGGAATGAGGTCTGGTATCTCGTGGATAGACCCAGACACCAAGGAGTCATAGGAGTAAAATGGGTGTTGTTTTATACATTTTTGGTCTCTTATCTCTCGTGTTTTGGATTAGTATTTATCTATCAAGTTGATGCTTGGGTTCTTTTTATGTTACATTGTAGGTGAAGATCGATATAATGGAGTAGCAAGACTCGAAAAGTGAAACGAGACGAAAAGGCGTAAAAAAGGAGTGAAGACATTGCGTAGGGGTAGTGATCACTACCCCCTAGTGATCACTAGGTCTCTTAAACAGAACTTGGGGGTAGCGGTCGCTACCCCCTAGCGCTCACTACCCCCACGGAATTTCTCAAAACAGAACTTGGGGGTAGCGAGCGCTACCCCCTAGTGCTCACTACCCCCTGCAGCACTGACGCGGACAGAACTAGGGGCTAGCGGTCGCTACCCCCTAGCGACCGCTGGCCCCTATGAATTCCAAGGCACCAGAACTTGGGGGTAGCGAGCGCTACCCCCTAGCGCTCGCTACCCTTCTTCACAGAACTTGGGGGTAGCGAACGCTACCCCCTAGCGGGCGCTGGCCAGGCGGATTCTCCTTCTCCTATTTAAACTTCCACGCGTGACTTCTACAAGGGGGCTCTCCATATTTTTTTAGTTCTAGTTTAGGGTTTAAACCACGAGAGAAAACACTAGTCTAGTTTTTATTTTCTGTTCGTTCTTCAATTCAGTTGTGGATTCGTTCGTGATTCAAACCCGGTGATTATTAATGCAATATTTTCCTTTTAATCCGTGAGTTCTTTTACTGCTTTCTTTCTCGCTTTATGATTTATTTCTTCTTCTGCATTATTTTCTTCTTGTTCTGCTTTTGATTAATGTCCAATCCTTCATCCAAACCTTTTTCAATTATATTAATTATTCAATTCAAAGCATGTTTAAATTTTGTTTCTTCAATTCTTCATTCTTAGATCTAGGGTTTAATTGCTTTCTTAATTTTCGCCTAGATAATTCGTATTTTAAATTCTTTATTTTCATTCGCCTAGATAGATTAATTAGATTAAAAATCTAAAACCTCTCTTTTAATTGCTTTCTGTTCTGCAACATAGATAAAGCCCTGTTTAGCCTTCCTTGAGAATACGACTTAGGATCAACTTACCCTTTATACAACGAATTCGTACTCTTGCGAACTAGTTTGTTTAATAAATTGTAGTATATCGGCTGGAAACATTCCTCGTGCCCAATACTGAATCCCTTTATCGGACAGTGGGTCTGGACTCAACAACGCCACGTACTATAGTTGAAAAATAAGTTAGGAAACAGGTGTTCAAAAATAAACGGGATGAGAATGGTGAAGTAGTCAGAAACAAAGCCAGATTAGTAACTAAGGGCTATAATCAACAAGAAGGCATTGATTTTGATGACACATTTGCTCCCGTAGCCAGATTAGAAGCAATAAGGCTATTCTTGGCATATGTTGCACACAAGAGATTCAAGGTATACCAGATGGATGTCAACAGTGCCTTCTTAAATGGTATCCTTGAAGAAGAAGTTTATGTGGAACAGCCACCTGGATTTGAAGAAGCAGATCCAAATCAAAAAGTATACAGACTGACAAAAGCAGTCTATGGTCTAAAGCAAGCCCCTAGAGCTTGGTATGAGACCTTATCAACATTCCTACTAGAATCTGGATTCAGAAGAGGATCAGTTGACAAGACCTTGTTCATCATCAAAGTCAAAGAGAATATCCTTCTAGTACAGATCTATGTAGATGATATCATTTTTGGATCTCAATCCACCTATTTATGTGATAAATTCGCCGAACTTATGAAGAATAAGTATCAAATGTCCATGATGGGCGAAATGAGTTTCTTTCTAGGTTTGCAGGTCAAGCAGCAACCGGATGGTATCTTCATAAATCAAGCAAAATATATTCAAGATCTGCTGACTAAATTTGGGATCAAAGACAGTAAACCAGTGAAAATCCCAATGCAGACCAATGGGAAAATTGATCCTGATCCAGAGGGAAAACCAGCTAACATCACTCAATACAGAGGGATCATAGGATCATTACTCTACCTAACTGCTAGTCGACCTGACATCACATTTGCAGTAGGAGTATGTGCAAGATATCAAGCAAATCCCAAAGAGTCTCACATGGAAGCAGCTAAGAAGATATTAAGATATCTTAAGGGAACAGCCCATATAGGATTATGGTATCCATTTGAAGACAATTTTGAGCTAACTGGATACACAGATTCAAACTATGCTGGATGCAAGCTAGACAGAAAGTCAACATCTGGTAGATGTCAGTTTTTAGGAAATAAATTGGTTTCTTGGTTCTCAAAGAAGCAGACATCTATTGCCACATCAACCACAGAAGCTTAATATATGGCAGTAGGGAGTTGTTGTGCTCAGATACTTTGGTTAAAACAACAACTCAAAGACTATGAGATCGATGTCAAGGAGATACCCATTTTCTGTGATAGCTCTAGTACTATAGCAATCACACAGAATCCTGTTTTGCATACCAGATGCAAACATGTAGACGTGAGACATCACTTTATAAGGGATCATGTTAAAAAAAACATGTACAGATCGAGAAAAAACACACTGAGATACAGAGAGCAGATAATCTCACCAAAGCATTACCAGAAGAAAGATTTAAGATGCTTTGTGGGAAATTAGGATTATTAAATCTAGAAGAAAGGACTAGATAGTCCTAGAACAGATCATGTAAAATTCCAACTGGGAATTGATACAAGATCATCATATTCCAACAGGGAATTAGAACCAGATTGAGATAGTCCAGATTGACACCAGATCACCAAGTACATGTTAATAGTCAAACAGATCAATCAAATTCCAACAGGGAATTAGTAAAAGGTCATCACACTAGATTGATATCCAAATTGGAAAGTGGTATGAACAGATCGATAATATTGACAACAGTTCGTTAATAAGGAGATCGATCTGGACCAGATGGCTAGCAGCCACATGGATATTAATTAAAATCTTTCATTAATTTTCCCATTACTTGGTTAAGGGGGAAAGTCAACAATATATGGCGACTATATTTACTTAATCATAGCATATATCTAATTTCTGACACAATATATCTAATCTTTTATTTTTGTGATGATTGATACTATGTTTGGGAACAGTGATCAAGGAAATATTTACCAAATCAAGAAAAAGGAAGCACTTTTGACAGTGTAAACAAACACGCGCCACACTACATCCTTAGGATCAAAAGCGCGTGTATCATACGCATAATAGAGGCGATAATAGACTGCAAGTCTATACCTTGGAAAGGCGGGAAAAGCTGAAAAAGGGAAGGATATTA
>JAPKLX010000148.1:222744-232873 GCA_026898415.1 Leonotis leonurus | reverse complement strand
TTCAACTTTCTGGTTGAGTTGATGTGCTTCAACTTTCTGGTTGAGTTCCTGTGCTTCAACTTTCTGGTTGAGTTACTGTGCTTCAACTTTCTAGTTGAGTTGATGTGCTTCAACTTTCTGGTTGAGGCTTTCTTTATCACTCTGATCCTTCTGAATGTTAAGGTTCCTGTCACATATAAACCAGATAAAAGTAATACAGAACATGAATAATCCTAAGTGTGTTTTCGAGAGAATATCAGCAAAACTTAAAATAATTTGTGGGATTCCCAGCAATTTCCCCCTTTTTGGTGATGTCGAAACCACACTTAACAAGATTGTTATATGAGTTTGCATAACAATCAAGAGTATAAATATAACTTTTTGGGCAAAGAGATTTTGTCTTCAGAAAAACCACATATATAAATATGAGAGAGATGAGTACAGGTGGTAATCAGAAAGACAAAAGTAAAGGTTCATCAGGAACAGACAAGGCAAGAAAAATTATGAAAACCATCTGGAAGCTTCGCCTTTCTTCATCTTCTCTCTTTGTGCATCAGAAACCAGCTGAATGCTCTCGTAAATTCCATCTCTCACCCTGGCGTAATTTGGATCGTGGTTGTCGATCTTATATCCTTTGATTTTGGCCAGTTGATTGATGTAATTTAAAATGTAGGTCTTGGCTGGAATATTGCTGCCTGGAATTGTTGGGCACACCATATATTCTTTTCTGGAGCCTTGAGCTGGATTTTGGCATCAGATGCAGCTGTTCTGATCCTCTGTATTAGGCTCTGGTCACTGAATTTTCCAGGTATCGGATGAAGTCTTCATCTGGAGTTGATTCTGAGTATGTGGGTTCCTTCAGAAAGTATATGTTTAAGATAAATCCTTGTTTGACCTTCTCCCAGTCATTGTGATCACCTTCTGGAACCCATGCATCAATGGGTGTCTGTTTCTTTAAGGAAAGATTCCATGAGAAGGGTTTCTTCTTTCTTTTCTTCGATTGGGTAGTTGATTGAGAGGACTGCTGTTGTGAGCGTTCTGCAGATGATGGCGAGGAGAAGGGTGTTTGGAAGGATTTCTCCTTGGCTTCCTGAGCATCAATTTTCTTCTCCCTTTCTGCTTGTTCCTTGTAGAACTGAGCTCTGAACATGGGATCACAGGCTTGCTCCATGCTCACCCCAAACAACATCAATTCAGCTATCTGATCACCCTCATCAATTGGCTTCTTGCCTTTGTCACTGGGGGTCCATTGCATACCAGAAGCCTGTTCTGTTTGAGCTTGTTCTATTCCAAGGAGGGTAGGGTCTGGTCTTGGGGGTGTGGTAGGCCTTTCTCTTACTGATTTTCCCATTTCAGTCACAGGAGTTTCTGCTTCTTCCCCTACCTCTTCTGTTTGCAAAGTCTTTCCTTTACTTACGCTCTTGCTGCCTTTGCCTCCCGAGATTTCCCCCTTTTCGACATCATCAAAGAGGGTCTTGATGAGTGTGCGAAGTGAGGTAATCTCCTCGGTCATCTTCTCCATTTTCTCTTCAGCATCTGCTTTGAACCCAAGCAATAAATTGACTGTCTGGTCAGAGGCATCTAGTTTCTGCTCGAGTTTGCTATTCATTGTGGACAGTATTTTGTCATATGTTTCTTGGAGATCTTCGATAGCAGAGATGCGGGTGGTTTGGTGCTCGAATTCTTTTGGATTCGGATATAGCAGGTCATTTAAAACTTCCGTCTGATGTTTCTTCATTAGTTCCACAAATTTTTCTTTTTCAAAAATGGCCAATTGAGAGTGAATGGATAGAGCAACGTCTTCCTTTAGTTCTGCAGAGAGTTGTGCAATCTTCTGTCCAAGGTGGTTGCCTTCTGTTTGGCCAGAAGATCAGCTACCAAGGTGGTTGCCTTCTGTGCTTGCTTTTCTACTCTTTCCAGTTGAAGAGTGAGTTTTGCTTGTTCGGCTTCGTTGGCTTTTCTATCATCATCAATCTTTTTGTCAAGCTCCTTCTGGATTGTTCTGAGCTTTCTTCTGATGTCACGATCCATATCGCTGACGTAGTCTTTTTGGTGCTGGTTGAAGTCAGAGAGTATATGGGTGGCCTTCTCTTGCAGAGTATTGAAGGTGTCTATCAGACAATCTTCGACTCTAAGTGTAATAAGGTTGTCGAGTTGAAAATTGTTGAATGGTCTGGTTTCTCTCTCCAACAGCTCCTCCATCTTGTAGAAATTGATGTCCTTTTTAAGTTTTTGTGCAACTCCAGGTGTGTACAGCTTATCGCTTGGATCACCATCAATGGTCTGTCCCACTAGAACATCATCCACTAGGTCAAGGTTGATGATTGGAATTTTCTTTGTAGGCTTCTTGGGTTGTTCTGCTCCTTGTTCTGGTGATTGTTGTTGTTGTTCTATTTGAGCAGGTTCAGTCATCGGGACATTTTGTTCGGCTGTTTCTTCTGGTACACTAAAAAAGAAATCCATTTTACTCGTGTAAAATGATTTCAGATCAATCTTCAAAAGTCCTGCCTCATGCTTCATGAGCGCAAGAATGAGTTGAGGGTATTCTTGTCGGACTTCTTTGACTGTGGTGGCTTGAAGTAGGCTGAGCAGAGTTGCTTCTTCCTTCTTTAATTCTTCAATGGTTCTAGTCTGGAGCAGCGCATCGAATATATAGTACTCGCTGTCCTTGACCAGCAAGTAGAATTTCACGCGTTTGGCTGCTCCCAGACTCTCTGGAAGAAGGTGAATACCAGGGAACTCTTGCAGCACAGAGTGTTCTGCTTCATTCTCCAGTAAGTTGATAACGCCTTCTGCTTGGCGTTTCTTCTCTTCCTCCTCATCTACAGATTCTGCCTCTTCGTCATCCTCACTTATTCTTTCCATTCTGTTTGGTGAGGGTGTGGCTGTTCTGGCTGGAGAAAAGTCTTTCTCCTGGTTTGGGTTGTAGCTCGATTCTGGTTCCACAAATGTTGTTTCAGTTTGTGGAGCCTCTGTTGGTACTATTTCAGCCTGTGTCGCCTCCTCTCCTTGTTCTGTTGTGATGTGTTCTAGTTGTTCAGAGTGTTCTGCTACTGCTTCAGGTGGTGGTGAGGACTCAACTTTCTGCAATCTACGCCTCTTTTGTTTAGGCTGAGAGGCGGAAGTTTCTGTTTCAACAAAACTTCCTCTTTTGACAGTTGGTCTCCGTGCTGCCTTCTCTTTCACCACCTTTTCTTTGGTTGTCTTGCTTTTCGGTTTGTCAGCACCTTTGGTAGGTCGAATCCATGTAGGATTAGAGCTTCCCATCTCAAGTAGTACAGCATGATGTACTTCATCTGTAGTCTTGTTGAAGAGTGCTGGATTCAATCCCATGGACATCTCTAGTTGATGTTGATCCTTGGGTATGGTGAGACTTATGTTGAACTCTACATCATTCTCCCAAACCTGCTGCCTGAAGAATCGTTCCACCATTAGACTGATTTTGGTGGAATGGCGCAAATTTCTCCTTATTTCCACTGAAGTTCCTTTGCCTCTGCTATCCTTGGTGTAGTTTACCAACTTGGCTTCCTTAGCCATCAAATCAAAAAGAATGCGGCTCCAGTTGACTCTAAGATTGAGTACAACTGCTGTGAGAATCCTGAATTTCTCCGGCGTCACCTGGTCATAAGAACCACTGTGGTTAAGAAAAATTTTCTAAACCAGTTCAAACAATAGTTTGAACCCAGGTTGGAGAAGAGATCGTTGGAACATCCTCCCAGTGTATGATATGGGTATCACCATCACCATTTCCACCGCTGTTTGGAGTTGTTCAGAGGTGATCTCATCCAACATCAGTCCCTCATCCTTCAACCGGTATGCCTGGTTGATCATTGAAATGACGTTGTAAGTTGTTTTGCTGGTTCTGTCCCCTATGGGCATCAATACATTTGCTTCATTTCCATTCTTGTCACTCTGCCATGTCAGATAGAAGGTAGCTACTTGTTTTGCCAAAAACATGTTGGGATGCGAAGTGACAATATTGCAGAACCCTAACAAGTGTATACAGGGAGTATATATGTATATTCATCAGTTTATATGTTATTGACAAGTATGAATATCCACACACATAAACAGTTAATACACACTATAAGGCATTTTTCGACAAGTAAAGTGAGGCAATAGACAATTACGCGTAGCAAGTTGCAGATATATGAAAAGATTAATGAACTTAAAAACCTTTGCAGCGTGTAACCATGGAAAAAATTTCTTCGAGTTTGCGAAACCCGTGAGTATCAAAGACTGCATAGGGTTCAGGGGATAGAAACTTCTGAACCTCGGCCACATGTTGAAGAAACAATCAAGTTTGAGGTGCCATGATCAAACACAAGATGTTTTGAGAGAGTTTGCAGAGAAATCGAGTCAGGGAAAATCTTAAGTGCTTAGAGAAAGTAGTGCTCAGTGCGATGTAAGTGAAGGTGAATAGTCCAGTGAAGAATATCGCATATATATAACAAAATGGTCAACGACACAGATGAAAGGGATAAAAATTGAAGGGTTGGATGAGTTTCTCCCTTTTAGGTTTTCCCGCTTCAGTCTTTTGTTTTGCCGCCTTCCCTTGCGTGTGATATACGCGCTAGATCCTAGGGTTGTAGGCGAGCGTGTGCGTATCTTACTATCCACTACAACTTTCCTTTTCCCTTTTCTTGCAGAGATTTTCTCGATCACAGTTCCCAAAGGTGTGCTAATCATCACAAATATAGAAGATTTAGCAAATCTAGGTTAGAAAATAGCTTTGCAGACTGTAATCTCGGAGATTGATTATGGAAAGTGACGTCTTTTATCTAAGACGCTTCAATTTCCTCAAAAAGTTCCCCCTTGACTTAGTAATTAAAAAATAAGATCCACGTGGTATTTTCTTCAATCTGAGTAAGTTATGACACGTGAAATCTTTATTTCCATCTTGGCATTCTGGTAGACATTCTGTTGTTAACAATCTGGTGACTTTCTGTTGTTAACAATCTGGTGACTTTCTGTTGTTCTATCATCCAGACTTAGTAATCCAAACTTTCCACATAGCATCTTAAATCTCACTTCTGGTAGAGCTTTAGTCAAAATGTCAGCACGTTGGATATCTGTGTGAATCATCTCGATCTGGATATGCTTTCTCTCCACATGATCTCTAATAAAATGATGTCTCACATCAACATGTTTGCACCTTGTATGAAGTACTGGATTCTGTGTTATAGCTATTGCGCTTGAACTGTCACGGAATATAGGTATCTTCTTTACTTCGATCTCGTAATCCCTTAGTTGCTGTTTCAACCATAGGATTTGTGCACAACAGCTTCCAGCAGCCATGTATTCTGCTTCTGTTGTTGATGTGGCAACGGATGTCTGTTTCTTTGAGAACCAAGATATCAACTTGTTTCCAAGAAACTGGCATGTACCAGAAGTAGACTTTCTGTCCAGTTTGCATCCTGCATAGTCTGAGTCAGAATAGCCTGTTATTCAAAATTATCGTCATGCGGATACCAGAGACAATTGTGAGTTGTTCCTTTAAGATATCTAAGTATCTTTTTGGCAGCTTCCATATGTGATTCTTTGGGATTGGCTTGATATCTGGCATATACTCCAACTGCAAATGTGATATCTGGTCGACTTGCAGTCAGGTACAATAGTGAGCCAATAATTCCTCTGTATTGTGTTATGTTTGCTGGTTTTCCTTCTGGATCTGGAACTATCTTCTCGTTGGTTTGCATTGGGATTTTAACTGATTTGATGTCTTTCATCCCAAATTTAGTTAGCAGATCGTTGATGTATTTTGCTTGATTTACAAAGATACCATCTGGTAACTGCTTTACCTGCAAACCTAAAAAGAAATTCATCTCGTCCATCATGGACATTTGATATTTATTCTTCATTAGTTCAGCAAATTTATCACATAAATAGGGAGATTGTGATCCAAAGATTATGTCATCGACATATATCTGGACCAAAAGAATATGTTCTTTGACTTTGATGACAAACAGTGTCTTGTCAACAGAACCTCTTCTGAAACCTGATTCCAGCAGGAATGTTGACAACGTTTCATACCACGCTCTGGGTGCCTGTTTCAATCCATAGACAGCTTTAGCTAATCTGTATACTTTCTGGTCTGGATTTCCTTCTTCAAAACCAGGTGGTTGCTCAACATATACTTCTTCTTCAAGTATACCATTTAGGAATGCACTTTTAACATCCATCTGGTACACTTTAAATCTCTTGTATGCTGCATATGCGAGGAATAGTCTGATTGCTTCCAATCTAGCAACCGGTGCAAAAGTTTCGACAAAGTCGATACCTTCCTGTTGACTGTATCCCCTTGCAACAAGTCTAGCCTTGTTTCTGACCACTTCCCCGTTCTCATCTCGTTTATTCTTTAATACCCATTTGACACCTATCATTCCCTGATGTTTTGGTCTGTCTACCATATACCAGACTTGGTTTCTCTTAAACTCGTTGAGTTCTTCTTGCATAGCAATGACCCAGTCTGCATCTTTGAGTGCTTCATAAGTATCAGAGGGTTCAACACGTGATAGATAGCAACTAAAAAGTGCACTTTCTCCATGCATTCTTCTAGTTCTCACTCGATCTGCTGGGTTCCCAACAATCTGTTCAAGAGGATGATTGTCTTGTATCCATCTCCTTCTGCTGGACATCTCTTCTTCTGATATCTCAGGTTCTGGTTCATTTGTTGGGTCCTCGAATTCTGGATGAGATGTTTGAAAAGGATTTTCAACTTCTGGTTCTTCGATTTCTTGATTATTATTCCAACCATTTGTGTCTCTTGATTCTTCAGGTTGATCTTGATCTCACTTAATATTGTCTCCTTCTTCTGGTTGATTATCTTCTGGTGGAGTTATTGATTTGTCAAGGTTCATAATGATATGTTCTGTTCCCCCTTGCTGTGAGCTTATTGCTTCAGCATTAGATGAAACATCAATATCATTATCTTCTGTTGTATTCCAGATTAGAATATCTTCTAGCAGAATTCCTTCTGTTTTCTTATCTTTGTTCTGGCCTTGTATATGATCATCACCTAACTCTCCGTCATTGATAAAAGATTTATCGAAAACAATATGAGGTGTTACCTCCACAATATGAGTCTTCTTGTTGTAAACCCTATAAGTTTTACTAACATCAGAATATCCTAAGAATATTCCAGGGTCAGCTTTACTATCAAAGGTTTTCAACTGAGATTTCCCATTATTATGGATGTAACACAAACAACCAAAAGTACGGAAGTAATGTATCCTGGGTTTTCTGTTGTTCCAGATTTCGTATGTTGTCTTCCCATGTCTGATGGTGACCACGGATCTGTTCTGTGTATAGCAGGCCGTATAGATGGCTTCTGCCCAGAATTTCTTTGGTAATCTGGTTGCATTAAGCATGGTGCGAGCTGATTCTTTTAATGATCTATTCCTTCTTTCAACTACTCCATTTTGTTGAGGTGTTCTAGCTGCAGATGTCTGATGTGTGATTCCCATCCGGTTGCAGTAGTCCTCAATCTTCTGGTTTAGGAATTCTGTTCCACGATCTGTTCTGATGGTTGTAACAGAAACTTCCTTTTTCTTGGTGATTTTGTTGAGAAAGTATGGCAATTTTTCCAATGTCTCTTTCTTCTTATGTAAGAATATTACCCATGTGAATCTTGAATAATCATCAATGATGACTAGAGTGTATTTTCTACCATTTATACTTAATGGCTTGACTGGACCAAATAAGTCTAAATGTAGTAACTCTAAGATTCTGGTAGAGGACTGAACAAATTTGCTAGAAAATGATGATTTGGTTTGTTTCCCAGCTTGACATGCTTCGCAGATGTGGTTCTTGTCATATACTTGTTCTGGTAATCCTTCGACTAGTTTCTCTCGTGCAATCTTATTGATTAACTTGAAGTTGAGATGACTTAGTCGTTTATGCCATAGCCAACTAGTTTCTGATACTGTCTTAGTGACCAGACATGTCTCAATCTGGTTGTTCCATTGCACAATATATAATCTATCCTGCAATTTTCCGGTAAGAAGAATCTCATCTCCTTCCTTGCTTTTCACAAAACAATTGTTAGCATAAAAAATAATCTGATTTCCATTGGCATAGAATTGTCTTACCGAGAATAAGCTATGACTAAGACCCTCGACAAACGAAACATTTGTGATGGTGGTCTTGCCAATGATTATATTACCATAGCCTCTGGTGTAGCCTTTTGAATTACATCCAAAGGTTACCTGTGGTCCTTCTCGTTCCACATAATTTGATAGAGCGTTCTTATCACGGTCATATGTTTTGAACATCCACTATCAATTATCCAGACTGTTCCCTCTGCTACTTTGCTTCTTCTTGCAGTTCTTCGATCCTGCAATTAATAAACTTTAGCTACCCTTTCAACAAGTGGGTGCTTGGTTAGTAGCAAATATTCCCTTGGGAACCCAGATAAATTTAGTATCAGGAACACATATATAGCACGTAATCTTTCTTCCAGTATCATCTATTCTGGTTATGACTTTGTAGATATAAGGATGATTTCTCTCAATGTTGTCCCAATCTATCTTCTTCTTGTTGTTTGAGGATATCTTAAGAGGTGTCTTCTGCTTCTTGTTTATGACACAATATATCTAATCTTTTATTTTTGTGATGATTGATACTATGTTTGGGAACAGTGATCAAGGAGATATTTACCAAATCATGAAAAAGGAAGCACTTTTGACAGTGTAAACAAACACTACATCCCTAGGATCAAAAGCGCGTGTATCATACGCATAATAGAGGCAGTAATAAACAGCAAGTCTATACCTTGGAAAGGAGGGAAAAGCTGAAAAAGGGAAGGATATTAATTATATTTTTACCTTACTTATCTCCTTTTCTTTTATATTGTTTGGTCCTGGAAGAGCAAGGTTTGGTGTATGGGGGGGGGGGGGGGGGGGAATACACCAAATACAAACTTTTCAGTTTACTTGACTAATTTAATAAGAGAGATTTAAGCTTTCTGTATTACAGATTGCTCAAAGTGTCAGACCAGATCTACTATCTAATCGATCTTGTTCTGTCCAAGCAGAATCTCTCAAGTGAGTAACACAAAGCAGAGAGTAAGAGTAATCTTATTTTCCAACAGTGTATTGTGTGCGAAATAATGGTGGACTTAGTCGGTGCTCTTTGTTTAGAAAATCTTTTGAAAACTTAACCGAATATTTAGAAGATTGATTAAGAATGTAGTTTGAATGAATATGATAGATAGAGAATAAAACAACTGGAATATAAATAAAGAAAGTAAATAACGCAGTTATTTTACGTGGTTCGGGAAACCCCCTACGTCCACGGTCTAATCCAAACTAGATTAGTTATCCACTACTAGGATACTCTTCTTATTTATACTCGCTGAGAACGAGCCACAAGTTTCAAACACAACCTGGTTGAAACTTATGCACGAATAAGGGTCGTGTCCCTTTACAACTTACAGAAAAACTACTGTAAACAGGATCTCTTCACGTTAATCCACTAGAAAACTACTAGCTAGCAAAGGTCTCCTTCTTTCTCTCTCGATAAGACAGACTTGAATCGAGGGGTGATTACGATTTCGAACGCTTCGGAACACGAACAGGTTGAAATCTTCTCTCATTAAATGCTTCGATTAGTTGAGATAATTTCTGGGCAGAGTAGCTTGAAATGATAAATGATCTTATGCGCATGTATATCCTACCAGTCTCTGTTCCGAGCGTTTATTGGTGTAGAATTTTGAAAATTCTAACCGTTGAGTTTGATTGGTTTGGAGTAAATACGATTTTACCAATCAAGGATAGTGAATCCCTAGATTTTCTCCTCTTGCATTCTAATGAGATTGACAGAATCTTCCAAGTATGGTAAGCAGATCGTTTGACAGATAGCTTTCCTTTTTCTGGTCTTGATTGATTCTCTTCCTTTTGTGGTACGAAGGGCTTAGTTAGACTTTTGGGATTCATAGACATTTTATCTGATTTCAGCATTTGAGTGTAGATTTGGTTGAACTTTCTGGTTGAGAGTTTCTTGGTTCAACTTTCTGTCTGAGTTGATTTGCTTCAACTTTCTGGTTGAGTTGCTGTGCTTCAACTTTCTGATTGAGCTTCAACTTTCTGGTTGAGTTACTGTGCTTCAACTTTCTGGTTGAGTTGATGTGCTTCAACTTTCTGGTTGAGTT
>JAPKLX010000148.1:109045-222734 GCA_026898415.1 Leonotis leonurus | reverse complement strand
TCAACTTTCTGGTTGAGTTGATGTGCTTCAACTTTCTGGTTGAGTTGCTGTGCTTCAACTTTCTGGTTGAGTTGCTGTGCTTCAACTTTCTGGTTGAGTTATTATGCTTCAACTTTCTGGTTGAGTTGATGTGCTTCAACTTTCTGGTTGAGGCTATCTTTATCACTCTGATTCTTCTGAATGTTAAGGTTCCTGTCACATATAAACCAGATAAAAGTAATACAGAACATGAATAATCCTAAGTGTGTTTTCGAGAGAATATCATCAAAACTTAAAATAATTTGTGGGATTCCCAACATATATATATTTGATAAAGCGGTTCGTCTATCACCCACACTCTTCAAAATCTTCGACACTTAGCAAAATATGGCTCCAAAATCTTCTTTGTTTCTTGATCAAGTTAAGTTTCTTAACCAATATATTCATCAAGATCTCTTCGCAATACTTGATACCTTCGGTTTTCATATATGGACAAGGCATTCGACCTTGTTAGATGCTGCAAAGGTTTAAAATTTACGAGTTTTATTTTAAATGCTCTATATCTTGAATGCTTTGAGTTTTCTTAAACCTGTATTACAAATCTACTTTATCTATTCTGCATGAGCACTTGTACTGTTGTATAGAATTCAATAATCTGTAAACTGCTAATGGGCACTTATACTTCATTGATGGATGGATAGTGCTCACATCTATTGTTCTGATTTCTTTAAAGGATTTCACAACATAATTACTGCACATCCTGTCCACTTTCTACCAAAGCAAGGAGAGAAAGGCGGGAACGAAGCTACCATCAGGGTTAGCAAAGGAAATACCATCAGCAACCCCACATACAACGTATTAAACATTATCGACAATGTTTACTAGTTGAAGGATGAAGGTCTCAATCTGGGAGACATCAGCGACGAACAACTTCAGGAGGCCATAGAGATTGTAATGGTGGTGCCCATTCGCTATTTGAACAAGATGTTCAACAGAGCCCTACTCGCACCCGAATTCAAGATAGTTTTTGAATTCGTCCAGCGAATTTTCTTGAACCACAATGGTTCGTACGACCAGATCACGCCCGAGAAGTTCAAGATTCTGACTGCTGTCGAGCTTAATCTGCCGGTGAATTGGAGCAGAATCCTATTTCACCTCTTAGCGAAGGAGGCCAAGATGATCACCTTCGTGAAGGGAGCTAGCCCTGGAATTGAAGTGAAGCGAAGCAGTTTGAGACACTCCACAAAAATTAGCTATATGTTGGAGTCATTCTTCCACCAGCACAAATGGGACACAGTAGTAGATTTCAATGACAGACTGTGTTTTCCGAAAGATCAGCACCAAATAGATATGTCCATGGGAATCTCTGCAAACTTGATTGCAAGGGTGACTGACCCCGTTTTTATCAATGCCTTGATGGAGATGGGAAGCTCCAACCCCATCTGGGTTCCTCCATCTGCCCCTGCAAAGAAATCCACAAAATCCAAGGCAACAAAAGAAAAACCAACTGAAAGAACCCCCTCCAAGAGAGTTACAAGGAGGGCAAGCTCAGTTGATACGGACGCCTCCACTGCAGCCCAACAACCGAAACCAAAGAGAAGGAGGTTACAAAAACTCACAGAACCTGTGGAGGAAGTCCAGGTTGAAGAAACTGTCATCCCTCAACTGGAGGTTGAGGAGGAAGAAATTTTGGTAGCTGGACCACCAGAGGACGTGGTTCCTATCTCCTCTTTGGACCCAAGCCAGGTCAAGGATTTTTCTCCTAGTCGTACTGCCAGCCCATCCTCAGCTGAACCCTTGGAACAAATAGATGAAGAGGAAGAAGGAGAAGAAGAATCCACAGATGAGGAAGAGGAGAAGAAAAAGGCAGAAACTGTAGTAAAGATGCTGGAGACTGAAGCAGATCACTCTGTACTTAAGACATTTCCTGGGATACAGCTCACTCCAGAGAGCTACGAGGCAGCAAGACGCCTCAAATTTCTTCTGCTCATCAAGGATAAAGAATTCTATGTCCTTGATGCCCTCCTCCGAACCAAATCAATGCATGCCCTGAAAGCAAAAGAAGCCAACTTGCTCAACATCTTCACTGCCTCTTCCATAGCTGAGTTAAGGGAGACTTACAAACCAGATATCCTGGGGATGTCTAAGTTTGAAGCCAAAGAACTCCAGATCGACCTCAGATATGTATATGAAAAGGCAGACATGCTGGAATTTTATGAGAGCATTGAAGAGGAAGTAGTTGAGGAAGTAGAAGTTGAAGCTGAACCTACTGATGCTCACCAACCGGGTGCAGCAATAACAGAACCACAACCAGATCAGCACATGGCTGATGCTGGAGAGCAGATTGTGGAGACCACTGCACAGGCTGAGGGGGAACCAGCAAAGAAAAACAAGATTCAGATAGCAGTGGTCAATTATCCACAAGAGGAACATGAGCCGGCTGGACAGAGGGTGGGAGGAAAGCTTACAGACGATATATATACCCCTGCTGTCGCAGCAACGATGGAAGAATTCGTGGAGTCAACCAATTTAGAGGACATATTGATGACCCAGCATCAATCACTGTCCAACGAACAAGTGAGAGATCTAATCTCAAACAAAGTTGACATGTTCATGTACGGGACTCTCTCAACAGTCCAAGATCAGGCCACCAGGGTACTTACTGAATTCAACAATCATTTGAAATCCCATGTGGACCAGGTGGACTCGGAGCTGAGGAGAATCTGTAGATTGAAGTTAGAAGAACTGAGTAAAAAGATGGATGATGATCGTTCTGCCACAGAGGAGAGGAAGGCACAGATCGATCAGACTCTCGCGACTATGGAGCTTAAAATCAATGAAATGTACAAGATACTCTCTGAGTTTGCAAGAAAAGAAAAGGACTTGGTGCATGGAATTGTTAAGGAACAAATAGATGGTATTGCTGAGGAGGTACTCAAAGCTGCAAACATTGAGACCAGGGCAATGTTCAGAAAATTTGAAACAGATGGCAAAGATTTTGTGGCCAAAAAGATGAGCGAACTGCGCTACCCCACGAAGGCCTTAATTGATTCATTTTTTGATAAGATTGGAGTGATAAAAGAGGAACAAGAGAACTTCACTGCCAGTTTGGCCCAGGAAAAGACATCATTCCAAAAGCAGATCAATGATTCTAACTTGAACATCACCTCCGTGCTCACACAAAAGCTAGACTCTGACAAACAAATGAAAGACATGAAAGAATAGATCACCTCCCTAAGGGCACTCATCAGTCTGTATGTTGATGATGTCGAAAAAGGGGAAGGATCTAAGAAAGAGAAGAAAATGGTGAAGGAGAAGGGTGCTGCAAAAGGCAAGGGCCAATCTGTTGCCACGGATGAAAGGACAGAGGCTCAGGAGCAACAGATTGCAAAAGACATCATCTTCAAGCAGATCGAGCCACTCTCAATCAATTAAGAGGAAGAAAAGATCTGGATCTGGCTGGTTCTCATCTGCTCCTATAAAGACAAACAAGACACAGGAAGGAGAAACCAGCTGGGTCCCAGAAAATTTGAAGAACGGTTGGGAGGGACTCAAATATGGCTTTATCATGTGTCGATATTTCATCAAGGAGCCCGCCTACTGCCAAGGCACACCAAATGAGGCATTCAATCTATACCTGGAAATGAATGATGCCAAGGACTTGGTGCAGGCAATCAGAGAAGCTGCTGCTAAAGCACAGATCACTATCACAGCTCCTGAGAGAGAATTCAGAGAATGCACAGAAATACCTGGCACAAAACTCCCTGACAAAACTTACTTGCTTAATTTCATAAACCAGCTTACTGAGAAAAGAGGATACAAGATAGACGCTGAAGATCCAGATTACATTAGAGTCAGAGAAGGAGTTTATGAGAGCGTGCAGCTCATTTCTGACGAGACAAGGGCCAAGATGAAGAGACTACAGGAAGAGAAGAGGAAAAGCAGATAGCTACTTACTTTCAAAATTCTTACTATCTGTAATTCCTATTTTGACAATCTGTAAACTCTTTTTGTTTCTTATCTATGAGATCTTTTGAGTCTCTGACGACAACTTCTTATTGTCCAGAACATATACATAAACTGCTTTAATCATTATAACCTAATAACGAAACATAATCCATCGACATCATCAAAAAGGGGGAAATTGTTGGGAACCCTAAAAATTCTTTTTGTTTTGATGATGATCTCTCGAAACACACTTAGTATTTATTCTTTTGAAAGTTAAACTGTTCTACGTGTTAACAGATCACTACATGTAAAGTGAATTCTGATAGAGAACAGATTAGGAGATGACTTAGCATGTAAAGGAATTATTCCTATAGAAGTCATTTCTATAAATAGTATAGGATGAAGGCCAAGATTTCACGCCAAGAAGAAATCGATCTACTGTAACAGACAGCGACCAGATCGTCAACCAGATCGATTGTCACAGTGAAGCACCAGATCGATAGAGTCATCATACCATCAGATGACATCATCCTACACATCATACCATCTTGCCACGTCAAAATTGAAGCCCATCCAACAAGGTTTGGGTAGAGAATCTACGATTGACACAAGGAAGGAAAGCAACCGTGAGTGATCTGCTTTCCATTCTTAGAAGATTGAGTCAACGTTTCTACAAGGCAAGAATAGATATGATGGATATCATTGATTGGACATATACCATCAATCTCACACCAATGAACAACGGCTAGAATTTTCAAATTCAAAGCCTATATATATTTGGAGTTCATGGTCTGGAGAAAAACAACGACACACGCGAGCTATATTGACAACATACTCTCAACCTATCTCTGAACCAAACTAAGAGCTTCAAACAATCCATGATTCTACATCACATCAACCCAACCTCGATTCAAGTCTGTCTTATCGAGAGAAAGGAGATCACCCTGCTAGCTAGTAGTTTTCTAGTGGTAACGTACAGGTAATCTGTTGTAAAGGGACACGGCCCTTACTTCGTGCATAAGTATCAGTCCAGTTTTGACTGGTACTTGTGACTCGTTCTCCACGAGTATAAAGAAGAAGAGTATCCTAGTAGTGGATAATCTGGTCTAGTTTTGACCAGATCGTGGACGTAGGGATTTCCCGAACCACGTTAAACAATTGTGTTCTTTATTTCTGCATATCTACTTTCAGTTGTTTATTATTCTAATCATCTGCACGATCATACAATCTGCATCTCAATCAATCTGCTTAACGATCTGATTAATCCTTAAGGTTTTCTAAACAAGAGCACTCATTAAATCCACAATTTTTCCGCACACACAATACCTAGAAAATAATAAGATCACTCTTATTATTGTCTAAGTGTTTACACTAGAGAGCCATCTGCTTGGACTGATCTGATATTGATCTGGTGATCAATCTGGTTAGTCATCTGTCGAGCAATTTCTTTCTTGAGAATAGCTTGATCTCTCTAATAATTTAACAAGTAAACTGAAAAGTTTGTATTTGGTGTATTCCCCCCCCCCCCCATACACTAAACCTTGCTCTTTCGGGACCAAACTGATGTCTTTGTTTGTTATGTTGAGTTTGTTCTCCAGTTGGTTGTTCAGTGTGCTCAAAGTTTTATCGTAAGTGCTCTGAAGCTGCTCCATCTTATTCAGCCTCGTTTGTTGATGACCCAACTCATCTGGTGTTGGGAATTCAAGGTTTGTTAAGGCTTGCGACAAGTTCTTCTCCAGAATATCTAGACATTGTTCCTTTTCAAAAGTGTCTAGCTGTAAGTGTAGCTCTCTAGATGAGGACTCAGTGATCTCCGCTATCATAGATGTAGTACGTTGTTTGACAGCTTCATCGATCAAATCCTTCTCCTTTTCAGCAAGCTCAACTACCAGTTTGTGTATCCCTTCTATCTTCTTATCTACACTTTCCAGTCGCTGGTCTACCTTCTCCTTTGCTGTATCAGCTGCATCTCGATCATCATCTAGCTTATTGGTTAGCTCCTTCACTGAGTCCCTTATCTTCCTCCTCAAGTCTCTGTCCAGGTCGTTGATGTAATATTTCTGGTGCTGATTAAAGTCAGTCAAGACTTTTGTAGCCCTTTCTTGAATCTCATTGCAGGTAGCTGCAAGATGATCTTGAACTCTCAGATTTATCAGATCATCTACCTGCTCGTTTGAGTATGATTTTTGCTCTTTCACCAATAGATCTTCTAAGTTAATGAAGCCAACGTACTTCTTCAATGACTTGGCTGCTCCAAGTGTATAGATTTTGTCAGTGGGTTCTCCTCCAATGACCTGGCCAGCAGGTTCTTCAATCATAGGATCAAGTACAACCCTTGGAGCCTTCTTCTTCTTGGCTTTCTGCTTCTGGTTCTCTGTTGTGCCTTGCTCAGATTGAGCAGTGGGCTGATCTTTTGTGGTAGCTGGCAGTTCCGGTTCAGCAGTAGGTTGAGATGCTTCTTCATGTGCTGATTGAGGTTGTTCTGGTTGTTGTTGCTGTTCTGGTAAGGTTGTGGATGGTGTTTCTTCTTCCTGTGCTGGTGTGGCTGAAGTAGTGGGTTGGTCCATGTTTACATTTTGTTCCTCCATGCTAATATCAGGTTGAGCCAATGGCTCTTCCCTGGCTTCCTCTTCGGCTTCATCATCTGTATCTGGCACAAATTCAAAGAAATCCATTCCATTCTTATAGAATAACTTCAAGTCCACATTTAGTTGTCTAGCTTCATGTTTTGAGATAGCAAGTATCTGCTGATGGTATGCCTCTCTGAGTTCAATGACTGTGGAAACATAAAAAAATGTTCAAAAGAGTGGCCTCCTCAATCTTCAACTCCTCTATGGATTTCACTGTGAGCAGGGCATCACGTACATAATACTCGTTGTCCTTGATCAGCAGATAAGTTTTCACACGACGAGCTGCTGAATAGCTCTCTGGTGTCATCTGAATGCCTGAAAAATCTTGCAGTACCGAGTGATCTGCTTCATTTTCTAAAAGATGGACTACCTCCTCAGCTTGTTTCCTCTTCTGTGTCTCTTCATCAATCTCCTCCTCTTCTTCCTCACTTATCTTCTCCAGACGATCTGGTGAAGGTATGGATGTCCTAGCAGGTGAGAAGTCATTTTCCTGCCTGGGATCATAAGAAGATTCAGGCATAACATCATGAAGAATCTCTTGGTCTGGATCTTGAGATTCTGCTTTTGGTGAGGCAGGTTGTGTCTTCTTCAACCTCTTCATCTTCTGCTTAGGTTACTGCGTACTAGATGAAGTTTAAGTCTTTAAAGAGCTCACTCTCTTCGTTGGTTGCTTCTTCTGTTTCTTCTCCTAGATACCCTTCTTCTTCTCTTCCCCCTTGACTGAAGCTACCCAAGTAGGATTTGAGTTCCCCATCTCCATCAAATGCTTCATATGAACATCGTCCTTGACCTTGTTAAATAGGGCAGGGGATAAGCTTAAAACATCTCGAGCTAGTATTGCTCCTTAGGCAGAGTAAGTTGTGTGTTGAATGGAGTGACTCTCTTCCAGGCTTGTTGTTTGAAAAAGTTTTCAATAATGTAACTGATCTTGGTGGAGTGCCTCAAATTTCTCTTCACCACCAATTCAACGATCTGATCTGTGACCTCCTTAGTCTCCAAAACTAATATGACCTCCTTAGCCAACAGATCAAATAAGATTCTGCTCCAGTTAACCTTCAGATTAAGTACCACAGCTGTTAAGATCTTCATCATCTCCGGGGTGACCTGGTCGTAGGACCCGCAATGCATCATAAAGATCCTCGGCACAAATTCAAAAAACAATTTGAATCCCGATGCAAAAAGTGATCTGTGGAACATCCTTCCACTATAGGTCATGAGAATGACCATCATCCTCTCCACTGTTTCTTGTAGTTGTGCTTTAGTGATCTCTGATAGATCCATCCCATCATCTTTCAGTCTGAAAGCGTGTTGAATCATCTGCATCACATCATAAGTGGTTTTGCTGGTTCTATCTCCAATTGCAATCAGAACACTTGCCTCATGCCCTTCCTTTTCATCTTCCCAAGTCAGATAGAAAGTGGCAACCTGCTTAGGTAAATACATTTCTGGATGGGCTGTAACAATGTTGTAAACCCTAAATATAGATAAAACAGTTAATAACATATAATTATCCAACTTAAAAGCAAAGTATATCAACTTTATCCATTTCCATCAAGAGCACGATGAACATCATATAATAATTTCCAGAAATTCTGCATATCTTCAAACATAGTTCTTACTTCTAGACGATCAATCAAGCAGATAAAACAATAATAGCAAGTACATGAATCATCATAACCTAAGCATGTTTAACAAAGATTATAGAAGTAAAACATAGCATACGAAGATAAGCAGTAACGACAATTCCAGAAATCTTATGAACTCATATCATGCTTACAAAAATCCATTAATGCATAAGCACACATAAATATAGAATATAAGCACATATAATCATCAAAAACTTTTGCATCTCTTGAATATTGCGAAAACTTCCTCAAGCTTTTTCAAGCCGTGAGTATTGAAAACAACAAAGGGTGCTGGTGAAAGATATTTTTGAACTTCTGCAACGTGTTCAGGGAACTTCAAACTTGATGGTGCCATTTTCGAAAATTTTTGAAGGAAAGATTTTAGGACAGTTGGAAAGAGGTTTGAAGACTGTAAAATGCTTAAGAATTCGAGAATGAAATTGAATAGTTACTGAGGAGGACATGTATATATATAAGTAAACATTGAAAGGTTCAGATTAAAAGTTAAAAGATCAAGGGTTGAGATTAAGTCCTCCCTTTCCATTTTCCCGCTAATTATCTTTCGAATTCCCGCCTTATGAGTGCTTTTGATTCACGCGATGGACATCTAGGGTTAGGATTGGGCGCGTGTCTTTTCTTCTACGCCTCTGCAACTTCCCATAGATATGTTAGGTAATTATTTATCTTGATTACACTTACCAATACCTGCAATAATCATTACAAGTTTATAACATTTACCAAATCTTGTCAGATAATAGCGTATAGACTAAGACTAAGTCAGTTTATAAATCAGAAATCAATAAGAATTTCTGAGTTCCCTGTTGATTAAGTAATGTTTATGGAAAATTAATTTCCACGTGACATGACTAATCTGGTACTAGTCTTGACAGGTGATCTGTTACTGAAAGTGATCTGTATTTCTTCTTTCCAGTGAGCTATTTTCTGTTAATCTGTTCTTAGTGATCTACAACCTGATCAGGTTCCAGTGAACTGTTTCCTGCATACATCATATAGTGATCTGCATCTTGTTGATTTGTTGAGTGATCTGGATTAGTGATATGCTATTGATCTGCCTCTTTCATCCAAGCTTAGTAATCCTAGTTTTCCACATAGCATTTTGAATCTTTCCTCTGGTAATGTCTTTGTTAGAATGTCAGCTCGATGTATATCTGTGTGTATCTTCTCGATCTGCACATGCTTCCTTTCTACATGATCTCTTATAAAGTGATGTCTTACATCCACATGTTTGCATCTTGTATGTAAGACTGGATTCTGTGTAATTGCAATAGCACTCGAGGTGTCACAGAATATAGGTATTTCTTTCACGTTGATCTCATAATCCTTAAGCTGCTGTTTGAGCCAAAGTATCTGTGCACAACAACTTCCAGCGGCCATGTACTCTACTTCTATTATTAATGTAGCCACAGAGGTTTGCTTCTTTGAAAACCACAAGATCAGCTTGTTTCCAAAAACTGACAAGTTCTAGAAGTTGACTTCCTATCTAGCTTACATCCTGCATAATCAAAATCTGAGTAACCTGTTAGTTCAAAAGTATCATCACATGGATACCATAAACCTATGTGTGATATTCCTTTGAGATATCGCAATATCTTCTTAGCTGCTTTCATGTGTTATTCTTTGGGGTTGGCCTGGTATCTTGCACATACTCCAACGGCAAAAGTAATGTCAGGTCGACTAGCAGTTAGATATAATAATGAGCCTATGATACCCCCGTATTGAGTATGTTAGCTGGTTTGCCCTCCAGATCTGCATCATTCTTCCCATTGATCAGCATTGAAATCTTAACAGGTTTGATGCCTTTAACTCCAAACTTGGTTATCAGATCATGTATATACTTTGCTTAGTTTACGAATATACCATCAGGTAGTTGCTTAACTTGCAAACCTAAAAAGAAATTCATTTCGCCCATCATGGACATTTGATACTTGTTCTTCATCAGATCAACAAACTTATCACACAAAAAACTAGATTGAGAACCAAAAATAATTCATCAACGTAGATTTGTACTAAAGGATAGATTTGTACTAAAGGATATGTTCTTTGACTTTGATTATGAATAGTGTCTTGTCAACTGAGCCTCGTCGAAATTCTGATTCAAGCAGAAAGGTTGACAATGTCTCATACCAAGCTCTTGGAGCTTGCTTCAACCCATAAACTGCTTTAACCAATCTGCAGACTTTCTGGTCTAGATTTCCTTCTTCAAATCTAGGTGGCTGCTCCACATAAACTTCTTCTTCCAGAATACCATTTAGGAAAGCGCTCTTGACATCCATCTGATACACCTTTAATTTCTTATATGATGCATATGCCAAGAACAATCTGATTGCTTCTGTTAGGTTTTTAAGTCTTGATGTTATTTGAAGTGTTGACCTAACATTTGTGTTTTTGTGTTCTTCACAGGAGTTCTGACTAGGACTCCAGCTCAGCATGACAAGTGGTGATGACACAACACCCAGCTCAGCAACAACATGGCATGCTGACTCAGAAAGTGGTGGAGTAGAAGACGAGAAAAGTTGAAGACCAAGTCCAAAGCGGTTGAGAAAGGTGTGCTAGTACTTTCCACAAATTCAGGAGTCAAGCAACCAACTAAAGTTGTTCCACAATTCCAGGCAGATATGCGGAGATAACAAACTGAACAACTGACTGCGAAAATTGTGGAAGACATGGGCTGACAGTTGCTATATTCGCGGATCCAGGCCCATGTAGTCTATCTATAAATACTAGATTCATTCTTTCAGTAGATAGACATTTTTTGCAGATATATTTCGTAGTTTTCGTTCTGTACGTTTCTTAGATCTTAAGAACGTACATTTAGTGTTTTAGTGATAGTGTTGTTGTTATAGTTTAGCTCAACATTGTAATAGTCCAACACTTATTTTGATTATTCATTTTTGGCCGTAAGGCTTCCGTATAGGTTATTGATTTATATAATCTACACAAAAATATCTCGTGTCTTCTACTTTAGCTTCCGTAACTTTATCACTTAGAGTAGGTTGATACACTTTCAAGTGGTATCAGAGCCATCACTCGACATACTGAGTGTGGTCCTGACAGTATCACGACTCTAACACATCGATGGATCCGAATAGCAATGGAGTATTTCGGCCTCCAATCTTGGATGGCTCGAATTACTCATACTGGAAGACACGCACCCGCTCATACATTAAATCTTTAGACAGAAGAGTGTGGTTTTCCGTGGAGAATGGGTGCTCACCACCAAAGGCTGTTGACGAACATGGTGATGTTGTTCCAACACCACAACATACCTTGACACGTGATCAGGTTGATGCTGCTACATTTGATGACCGTGCACTGAATGTAATATACTCATCAGTTGATACAAATATGTTCAAACTAATCAAGAACAGTGCTAGTGCTAAAGATGTTTGGAATATCCTGCAAAGACACTGTGAATGAGACACCAGCATCAAACAGTCACGTCTACATATTCTCACCTCAAAATTCGAGAATATGAAGATGGAGGAAGATGAGGATATTGCCAGCTACACAAAGAGGATTCTTGACATTTCGAATGAATATCAAGATTTGGGAGAACCGTTGAGTAATAAAGTTCTTGTCCAAAGCGCTTCGTACCTTACCACCTAGGTTTGATATAAAGGTGACAGCCATTGAAACATCACACCCCGTGAATACACTTGAGTTCACGGACCTCGTGAACTCTTTCAAAACCTATGAGATGAATTTGGAGGCAAGAGGCATTCACGAAGAAGAAAGTGGTGGCTCTCACTGCAGACACACCCTCAACACCCTCGTGCAGAAGGTTACCTGACATCATGGAATCAAGTGAGTCCGAAGAAGTGGAAGAGATCCACGAGGGAGATGATGTTACCCTGATCACCAGAAAATTCAATCGGATGGTGAGAGGATTCAACCGAGACAAGAACAAAGATAGGTCCAAGGAACGAGATACACCGCGCCTGGAGTACTACCAATCTCCAAGGAATAACAACATCAAAGAAAACCTCCTGTTAGGAAAACACCTCACAACGAAGTGTTTAAGTTCAGCTCCTCTAGACTCGACAACGTACAATGCCCTGAATGTAGAGGATTTGGGCACTTTGCAAATCAGTGTGCCAACACACTTCGGAAAAGAGGGAAGTCCTATTGGGTATCTTGGAATGATGATGAGTATGAGTTCTTCGAAGATTTTGATGAAGAAGGACCATTCGAGAGCATAGCACTGCATGTGACATTGACACCACCGGATAGATCAGGCCAAAATATCGATTCTGAATCACTCTCGGATAGGTATAATCCTAACTATTCTTCTAATTTATTTTGTTTAAATGCCTCTGTTGGTGATACAGGAAGTGTTGATGATGACATAGACTCTGTATATGGTGAAGAAAGTGAGGACCATGCTTTCACTATAATACAAGGGTTAAAAAGGTTGTATGATGAGATTTTGGGCAAATGGAAACAACAAGCACGAGATTTGGAGGCCTCAAAAGGTAAAATC
Source organism: Leonotis leonurus (assembly GCA_026898415.1). Classification (NCBI taxonomy): domain Eukaryota; kingdom Viridiplantae; phylum Streptophyta; class Magnoliopsida; order Lamiales; family Lamiaceae; genus Leonotis; species Leonotis leonurus. The sequence goes on along the minus strand of JAPKLX010000148.1, from coordinate 210,051 downwards.
ATAGGAAACTTACGACGGAGGAAATGTTTCCTTCGGTGGAGGTTCAAAAGGTAAAATCATAGGGAAAGGTACACTAAATGTTCCTGGGTTACCTGCTCTAACAAATGTTTATCATGTCCAGGGGCTTATGGCAAATTTAATCAGCATAAGTCAATTATGTGATGGTAACATGCTTGTGAAATTCACTAAAGATGCATGTGAAGTGTACAATAACAGAAACTTGTGTATTTTGAAAGGACAAAGGTCATCAGACAATTGTTATATGACTGATAACCTAAAATGCAACAAGGTTCAAGTTGATGATGTTATACTCTGGCACAAACAATTAGGTCATACTAACTTTCGAAATCTTGGCAGGTTAGTCAAGATGGATGCAGTACGAGGTCTACCCAAACTTAGGAAGGCAGACCAGATTGTGTGTGGAGACTGTCAAAGAGGAAAACAATTACATGCATAACACCCTGCTCTACAACACCATGAACAACACTTTGGGACCAACCGATGCTTTGAACTTTTACATATGAATCTTGTAGGACCCATGGAAGTTGAAAGCATTGGCGGCAAAAGGTATATATTAGTTGTGGTAGACGATTTCTCCCGATTCACATGGACCTACTTTTTACGTGAAAAGTCTGAAACATTTGAGATGTTTAGAAATATGTTTGCTTGTGTTGCTAATGTATTTGATGCTAGAATATCTCGTATAAGATCTGATCATGACAGTGAGTTTGAGAATTCGCAATTCACAACTTTCTGTGATGAGAAGGGAGTGTGCCAAGAGTTTGCAGCACCAAAAACTCCACAGCAGAATGGGGTGGTCGAACGCAAGAATAGGACTTTGATTGAGATGGCAAGGGTTATGCTGAGCTCAAAACAAATGGCGAAACGTTTTTGGGCTGAGGCAGTAAACACCGCATGTTACATCAACAATCGAGTCAACATTCGACTAGGCTCATTCAAAACACTGTATTAACTGCTTAAGGGAAGAAAACCTAACCTAAAATATTTTCGTATTTTCGGGTGTGTATGATTTATTTTAAATGACCGCGAGTATCTAACAAAGTTTGATGATAAGAGCGATAAATGAGTATTTGTTGGATACTCAACAAACAGCATAGCATATAGGGTATTTAACCTTCGCATTAAGACAATACAAGAATCTGTTAATGTTGTCTTTGATGACGCAGGTGATGTGGACAAAGAGGTGGAAGCAAAAGATGACGTATATCAAGGGGGAGTTATTCTACCTCCTGTTGAGATGCAAACTGCTACACCTAACATAGAAACCGGCAGTGATGTGGAAAACAATGTTACACAACAGGAACCAGAAGAAGAACAAGATGAGGATCAAGAAGTCACTCACCGCAGAGAACCTCCAGGGAGAGTTAGAGAAAACCATCCACTATCTCAAGTGAAAGGAAATGTTGAGGACGGTCTTCAGACAGACGTAAACAGTTGGTAAACTATAGAGAAATAGCATGCATGTACTCTGTGTGCCCTACAGTTGATGGCGTAACATGTTTTGTCTCTAAGTTTGAACCAAAAAATGTCAAGGAAGCATTGACTGATGAGTTCTGGATAAATGCTATGCATGAAGAACTAAATCAGTTTGTTCGTAGTGATGTTTGGTACCTCGGCACAAAGTGGATTTTCAAGAACAAATCTGATGAGAAGGGAACAATTGTACGGAACAAAGAACGATTGGTGGCTCAAAGGTATACTCAAGTTGAAGGAGTGGACTTTGATGACACATTTGCCCCAGTAGCAAGAATTGAGTCCATTAGATTGTTGCTTGTTGTTGCATGTCATCTCAACATCAATCTATATCAGATGGATGTGAAGGCAGCATTCCTCAACGGTGAACTTAAGGAGAAAGTCTATGTTGAACAACCAAAAGGATTTGAGAATCCCCACAAGCCAGATCATGTCTTTTGACTAAAGAGGGCCTTGTATGGACTAAAACAAGCACCACGTGCTTAGTATGGACATCTCACAAACTTCCTTCTCAAATACGGATTTGTGAGAGGCAGTGCTGACCGAACATTGTTTATCAAAAGGGAAGATCAATACGTCCTTATTACTCAAATCTATGTTGATGATATGATTGTCGGTTCCACCTCACATAATATGCTCAATAATTTTTCAGGTGTGATGTCTATGAAGTTCGAGATGAGCATGGTGGGAGAACTCACATACTTCCTTGGACATCAAGTTAAACAATGAAAATATGGTATCTTTATCTCTCAAAGCAAGTATGCCAAAGAAATGATAAAACGGTTTAACCTAAAAGGAGCCAAACACATGAGGACTCTCATGGGATCTACTAACAAGTTGACAAAAGATGATGCTGGAGAGGATGTTGATCCAACACTCTATAGATCAATGATAGGGAGTCTACTGTACCTAACATCTACTCACCCAGATCTGATATTTAGTGTATGTGTATGTGTCAGGTATCAAGCTAAACCCAAGGGATCCCATCTTAAAGCTGTTAAGAGAATCATCAGGTATGTCGCTGGAACATTAGATTTAAGAATCTTTTTTTCTACAGACGTGAATATAAGTTTAATAGGCTTTAGTGATTCTGATTAGGCTGGAGATGTGGATGATAGGAAAAGTATGAGTGGAGGTTGTTTTTATCTAGGAAACAACATTATATCCTGGCATAGTTGCAAACAAAATTGTGTTTCTTTATCCATTGTTGAATCCGAATATGTTGCCGCAGGCAGCTGTTGCACACAACTATTGTGGCTCAAACAAATGCTCAGTAATTATGGCCTAGATAACAATGACTTAGTTGTGTACTGTGACAATATGAGTGCTATAAACATTTCCAAAAATCCTGTTCAACACTCAAGGACAAAGCATATTGACATAAGACACCATTTCATTAGAGATTTAGTGAAACAAGAGGTGATCAAGCTTGATTATGTGAAAACGGAAAACCAAGTTGCTGACATTTTTACAAAACCTTTAGATCATGAGAGGTTCGTATATTTACGGAAGTCTCTTGGTCTGTGTTTTTACCACTAAATGTGTGTTTTTATGCTACACCCATCTCATTGCTATTTATATCGAAGGGTGTAGCTATTGTTGTTTAACTTGCTGGTATAACATCTTTGTTAACATGTTCTCTGTACAGATGCCTGGTCTTCTTCTATATATGTTTTATGTAACTGTGTGGTAAACAATCCAAGTAGTTTAGGGGGCACGGCGTTCGCTGCGACGATGCTACCTTACCAAAGAATTGCAACTGCGACTACTTTCGAGGGCGAAAGGCTAGGGGCACGATCCTGTTCAACACTCTACGCTCACTAACCCTTGGATTCTTGTAGTTATGCACATATTTTATTTATATAAACCTGGTGGATGTTGCAAAGATGTTGGCACAACAGAGCAAGTTAGACTGTTTATCTCCAAATGTTGTCTTTCTAAAAATGTTCTTTCAACATCTCTGTCAGCAACTTGTGTTTGACGTCCTGCATGATCCCGTATCCCTTAAACACCAGTTCATCTCCCTTGATAGTGGGTTACAACTGTTAGATTGCGCGTTCTTGATTGTGTCACGGAGAAAATGAAACGACTTACTTTCCCTCATATTTGAACCGTCGCCAGTCTGTTTCCTTACCCTCATCATGATTTTTCCTATCACGGTTGTCACTCACCACACGAAACCCTAGAAAAACTGCCTCTCCCTTGCTCTCTCCTATCACGGTTGCCTTTGATCTGGTAATATTGTTTGTCTCCTGCTTCTTTCACCATCATCTTTTGGGGTTGATTCTTCCCATTTTTCAGATTGACAACTTGATCTAGTATCTTTTTTCTTTCAACTACAAACTTGGTTGAGCCTGATTCTCCAATGTAACCTAAGCCAGCTTTTGATCTGCTTTTACTTTGCATATCTATGATCATATTGACATGTTCGCTGCTCTTGTTGATTTTACTCATGTTTTCTCTTGTCTTCTGCAGTTTCTGCTCAACTACTTCCTTTCTGGTTATCAAGTCTTTGACCTTTGAGTTGAGTGAGTAGATTTCCTCATCCTTTGTCTTGATCTGTTCTTCGAGATCATTCACTTTTGCAAAAAAACTTAGTATTAGCTTCAGTGAGTATCCTCATTGATTCATTCAGCTTGTCATTCTCCTTGATGACATCTTGAAACAGCTTCTTCAAACTCTTGTAACTCTTGAGCATCTCATTGATCTCTTCCCAAGAGACTTCAATTTCATCTTCATCACAAGAATCATATACAGGTTTGTTAGATGACATGGAAACATGTGAGTATACCTCATTCTGATCAAGTCCACTGTCGATTCCCATGTAGCATTCATCACAATCTTCTTCTTGTTCATGTGCATAGAATGCTTCATCGTTCTCTGATGAGATGTCTAAGAAGTGACTTGAGCTGCTTGAGTCTTCTTTAGCTAGCATAGTCTTGCGCTGAGCTTTAAGTTTACGATGTCTCTTTGCTCTTAGCACTTCTCTCTGACTCTTGGACAGGTCGGGGCAATTTGTCTTGAAGTGACCTATTATGCCACAACCATAGCAAGTATAGTCAGTAGAATTAGTGGATTTATTAGAGCTTCTTACTTCAGGTTTACTATCAGATCGATCTTGGTCTCTACTCTTTTGGTATTTGTTCTTGTTGTCTTTGTAGAACCTACGATACTTCCTCAATTTGGTCTCCATCTTATCCATTCTTTTTTCAATCATGGCAAATTCTTTGAGCAATTTGTCATAAGAACTCTCTTCTGCTACATCAGGTGCAACTGGTTCTTCTGCTGCAATCTTGACTTTGAAAGCTACCTCATTTTCTTTCTTTGAGTTACTTTCACTCCTCTTGCTAGATGAGTGATCTGATCCATGAGTTCTATTCATATCACACTCATGACCAGCTAAATGATCAAATAACGCTTCAGTGGTGAGGATATTGAAATCAGCTCTTAGTGGTTGCATAGCTGCATAGATTTCCCAGCTAGGTGGCAGGGCTCTGATGACTTTGAGATTCTTCTTTCTCTGGGTATACTTGTCTTTCTTGAAAGCAGATACCTCCAGTAAAATTTCAATGAACCGGTTCTTCATTTGTTCAATAGTCTCTCCAGGTCTTATCTTGAAATCATCGAACTTGTTGCAGGCCATCAAAAGCTTGTTCTAGATCATGGCTTCTGGACCAAGCCTGAGTTCAGGCAGTGCTTCCCACTTAGCAATATCCAAATCTTGGATTTTTCGCCAGATGGACTCCTTTGACTGTTCTGGAAATAATTCCTTTAGCAAAATCATCCAGGTTTGCTTCACGTCGTTCTTCATAAGTGTACGTTCTGGGATCTTTGAGTACATTCTCTTTTATTACTCCAGTTTCAGTTATACAAGTCTTCTCTTCATAAATGGCCAGTGGACCATCTTCTATCACTTTGCACATCAGATAGTGATGAGCTTTCAGGCATGTCTTGATTCTAAAACTACATTCTTTGTATCCTTGGATAGAGAATTCCTCGCAAACTCTAATGCAAGAAGATTCCATAATAACAAATAGAATGCACGTGAATGAAAATAGGTTTTTCTAGATTTATTCAAGTTCATAAGGTGACGCATTGTATACCAGATAACTTAGAGAAATATCAGATTACTAGGTGGAAACATCAGATGACTTATTGTATATTTGAAGTTTCACCAAGTCTCCATCTAAGTGATATGTTAGGGACAGGTTCACTCTTCCAAGTTGGTCTGGTCAAGCAGGTCAGGTCATCTGTCAGCGAGGTGATCTGGTCCAAAATGGCTCAAAAAGATGTCGTTGACAACTGGGTGAAACCAGGCTTGGTCTAGATTGAGTGACCTTCATCAGGTAGTCTGCTTGCTTCAGGTGAGCTGGTCTGCTTTGAATATCCAGAAGACTGTCTAACCAGATGACTTCCTATATGACAAAGTACTCAAAATATTTGAGTCATTTACATTGTAGTCATCAGCTAACCTGGTCTAAAGAAAACAAGCTTTCTCTCTATCAGGTTCACACCTAACATAGTGATCTCCCTGTTACATTTGAGCAGGCTGAGTCTAACAAGCAAGACATAAAATAAATCTAAGTGTGTTTTGAGAGAACACATCAAAACTAAATTTTTGTGAGGGTTGCTAACATCTGTGATTGTGCCCGGGTTTGTCACCTCTAACATATGCAAATAAGCAGGCAGTAGTTGGTATGATTCATGATATTTACCATATATCATCTCAATAGCATGGTTTCTACTTCTAAGCGCCACATCGTAGGACACTTGCATACCAAACATAGTCATCAACTCGTTCTGAATAACTTTGGGCTTTATGATTTAATTTGTATTTTGCATTTTCTTTGCAAAATACTCACCGATCACTTTTGTGTGGACCTTTTTCTGTCCAATGTTTGTGATATCATCCACGCACGTGTGCTCGCCACAAAATTTTTTACAAGCCACGACCCTCCATGAGAACAAGGACGCAGCTTGAATGAACAATCGCTGCTTAACTTGCATCGCCAATACAATCAGGTTGTGTCTGATCTAGTCACTTGATATTCTACTTTTTGTTCAAGATTCCACAAACCAACTATAATGTTACGTTGCTCCTTATCATCAAAAATAGCTCATTTAGCCAACTCTTCTAGTATTGGATGTTCTTCACAAAACACAGGTGAAGCCGTGGTATCAGGAGTGACAATTGGAATTAACCAATTGCTTAAGTATGCTTCTGGGACCCGAATTTCATCATTATCAACCGCACTATGATACATAAGTTCTAATAAATGTCACATACCTCTTTCCTCGTGGATCTATGCAGCAAATTCTGCAAATACAGATCTGTTAAGTGTAAAATCAAGTTGATCTTCGGATTCAGAGCTCTCTGATGATGGAACATAATTATCGTCGTCATCGTCCTCATCATCCTCTTCAGCGACATAACAATCAGCATTTCTTTGTTCATGTCCTCATTCATGTTCCTGTTTCTGTCCCCGATCATGATATTGATCTTCACCCTGACACTGACTATATCCCTGTCCATATCCATATGCATCATTCAAGTTTGGAATATCATTGGCCCTGCTCGTCGAACCAAAATTCATGTCTCCAGGGTAAAGATTATCAAACCAATCCGACGAAGCTGCAATCCTTCTAATATTTTCTAGTTCATCATTCATGTTTGAGCTTTGTGATGGTCCACCCATATCAAACGAAGATTGGCTGATATAACTAACATATACCGTAGGACTTGCGACGTTCATGCATAAAGCAACCAATTCTGCATCACCTGTCAAATGATATTTTATCATTTGTCCACTTCGCGATGTCGACAATTAAAATATTTCGTACTCTGTCCCCGACGACATCAAAATGTTGTCAATACAAAATCTAAGATTGTATAACGAAATTCCATTTCTCGGAAGCGATGCAATCTACTCTTGCCCATTCACGTAGCTACAATCAAGCCAATAACCTCCAAATTTCACATTTACAATTTGATAATCCATCATATACAAATAAAAATTACAAATTATTTATAAGTCTATTCGAATATTAGCTATAATTACTACAGCAGATATTTTTTCACGTATTAAATATAGATATGCTATCACATATATCATGTAAGCATGGAAATACTTGGACCGCTGGAAGAAATTGTATAGACCGCTCGCTATATACGTGGGCGGTCTATACCTCTTTTTCCAGCGGTCCATTGCTATATGTTTCTAATATGTACTCTTTTACATAAAAACCAAAAATTCATGATAAATTAAATAAACATGCAATTAATACAAATATATAAAAAATAAACATGCAATATGAATCTTAAAATTACCTAAAAATATATAATCAAACGGTCAAATCTTAACAAATATCATCTACAACAACATAACAGATAAACTGCTGGAGAAAGCTCGTTGTTTTGGACCGCTAGTAAGTGGACCAAGCGGTCCATGATAGATATACCAGCGGTCCAACCGTAAACATGCAGTTCATGGTAGATATAAGGCAATTACCTGATTTATATCTTTAATATCAACCTCTTTGAAGTAAGATACGATATAATTATATAGAACGGTTTGAATACTATTTTGCTTTGATATATGAAGAGTGTAAATGTGTGTAATATATGGTTTAGAAAGTGTATTGTATGATATATATATATCACCCAACATAATAATCCAAAAAAAATATTAATCACGTAGTCAATTATTGTTTTTAACAAGTGTGTAAGAGGGTGTAAGTTTTTATATACTTTTTTATATTTTTAAAAAGAAATGGATATTTTTCACATGCAAGTTCAAGTTTTAAATATTTTTTACATGCAAATATTTAAAGTGGGTACATTTCTCCATTCTCACTTCTTTTTTCTCTTAATATATTTAATATTTTTATCTTTTTTTGCCTCACTCATAGTTTACTCTTTACACCCTTAACTTTCAATAAATTTTGATTTACAATATCTACATTTACAGTTCTTTGTTAAGTAGTTTATTTTAACTTCCAAAATTATTTTATCTACGCCATGAATTTGGTATTATCTGAAACATGACTCCACTCGTCACATTAATAGGCTAGATATTAAATTATATACGTATTTAAAAGTGCAAAAGCAAAAAATTATATCGAGTAATAAAATTTATGAATGTAGATGAATGAATCTTGCAAAATAGGACTATTTAAAACATAAAGTGCAAATTGATATTATAAATAAAAAATCATTGTAAACTGAGAATGTACTATGAATAAGCTTTTTTCTTTTTAGTTAATAGATGTGGACTATATGCGTAGCCATAACTCTCACTATTTCTGTATAAATAAAATTCCACAGAAATAAAATGATAGTATTATGGATCAATTAACAATTTTATATGTAGAAATTGAAATATATATATATAAATATGTATGTATTATTAAAAATATATTTTAATTGATTAGTAAATGGATACACTACTTGAAAATATAAAGCCAAAATGTTTGTCGATATTAATTTCTTCCTTAAAGCAGGTAAGGTTTAAGGATTTTATTAGCTCAATTATATTCTAAAATATAAATAGACTTGATGTTTTTGAACTTGGTCAGGCAAATTTGCATTTTGTATTATCAAATTCTTTTTTCACGTTACATCAGTTAAAAATAATGAATATTGTTATTAAAGTGTGAAAATGAGCTATTACTAATTAAATAAATAAATAAATATCCCATCAATTATGATAGAATATGTGATAGCTAGATAACATTATTACAAAAACACAGTTTTGGTCTTGATATTCATTTTGTTGGGGGTAGAGATGTCCATTGGAATAGGAATCGGGAACTGAATCCAGAACTGTTGGTTCTGAAACCGGAACCGTGGAACTCGGTTGCTGGTTCGATTACGGTTTCACTTTTGGGAATTGTTTGTTTGCGGTTTTGAATCACCGAATCGTTTTTCTTTAAATTGTAAATTTTGAAAATACAACATTCAACATTATATCAAGTTGAAATGATAAATATAAAGTTTGAAAATTGCAAGAAAAAAAAATACTCCCTCCGTCCCAATATTCATGGCCCTTTTTACTATTTTGAAACGTCCCAATATTGTTAGCCCCCAAAAATGGTAAGTAAAGGACTCCTTGTTTTAAAGTTGCATTTGTTAGTATTTATTGGTCTGCGTGCGACAAATAAGGGGCCAAGAATATTGGGACAGAGGGAATAATAATAAAAGGAAATTATAAAATTTACGTATTGGAACCGTGGAACAAGTTCGAATTCAAAATTCAAAAAAAAACCTCAAATTCAAAATTCAAAATTTCAAATTTCAAATAAACCTCCAACATTTCCAATTTCTCCTATAAATACCCTCGTTCACAACTCAATTCTCACACCAATTTCTACTCTCTTCTCTATCTCTATAAACATTCTTTATCTCTCAAGTCTCAAGTTTTCAGTATTTGTTACTTTCTATTTTCATCTTGTTAAAATGGTTTTTGGTTCTCGTCGTGGTGAGAAGGGAAAGACTCTAATTAATTCATGTGTTGACTAAATAAGGAGAGCTCGAGGTCATGACTTTCGAAGGTATTGTCTATTGAATTATAGCAAAATAATCTTATATTCCTCGTATCACATAATTTTCTTACAAATCTTTTTTTCATCCAGGTTCAAGTATGGTGGTGCCCACATATCCACCGAATCTGATTCTCCATACTACTTTGATCCTATGGAAGATTATTATATTGGCGAAGATAGTCCCAACCCAACACAACCATTTAGAAGGGTATCAAATCAACGTCAATTTGAGAAAATAACTTACGAGCAACAAGTTGTTGCGGAGCATGAAATGGCGAAACAAATGGCTGACTCCATGAGAACACAACAAATAGCGCCTCTTTCCGACTGAATTTTCCTTGATGGTGATGACAAAATGAATGAAGAGGATGATGAGAGTCTAGCTTCCGACGAACAAACCAGACCTCCCACATCAAGGAAGGAGAAAGGCCCCCGTTTCGATATCTTCAAGTTGTACTTAAAAAATAAAAATTATCGTCCAAATTTCGGACTAACCGTTGAAAAGGCATGATGCAATTTTTCCGGTTAGAGATATATTTACAACAGGAGTTATTGTTGTGACTCGTATAAAAAACACGTCATCAATAAGCATCCTCAACTGGCTAAGAGGAAAGGTACACAAACCCTAATTAATTCGACACCTCCCGACAATCAATGTATGTTCAGGATCTCTCACGACAACAAAAACTATATATTGAGGCACTTTTTATTAAGTTCCCCAAATATATACTATTGATGCAATTAGTCAAATAAAAAAATAATATGAAACATTAAAAAAAAATTGCCAATAAGTAAAAGGGTGAAGCCCAATTCTAATTCCTATAAAAAAAAAACAAAAAAAAACCTTTATTTTCCTATTCACTTTACTCTCTCATTCGTCTCTCATACCCCGCTCGATCGCGGATAGGGATGGCAATGGGTCTAGGACCCGGTCCAGATCCGGTAGTCCAGATCCATTTTTACGGATCTGGGTCGAACAAATTTTTGACCCGTTGGATTTGGGTCGGATCTGGACTTATCTCTCAAATATTGGATTTGAATCTGAATTTTTTTTTTCCAAACCCAGATCCGGCCCGAGATCCGAAATTAAATATATTAAGTATAATAATTATATATATAATATTTATTTTAAGTTTTAGTTGTTTTTACTTACAAAATTAGATGATTTATGACATTAAATGTAAAAGTTATTTTTTATATCTCAAAATGATCATTGTCTATTTGTTTAATTATTTTCTTTATTTTAATTTAATGATAATTTATATATTTTCTATTCTATTGATAAGTATACAATGAATATCTAACATATTTGTTCCATTGTTATCAAAAATTCTGATGACGATGGAGAACAAATTGATTTCATTGACATTTTCATTTTATTAATTATTTATGTTTATGTAAAAGAATCTTTTTTCTTAATTTGTGTAGGACCTGTTGATTTTGAAAGTAGTAGTAATATAGAACACTTTGAGCTCGATGATTACAAATATTAATTTTTGGAATATACTCATTTGAATGACTATGTCATTTTTATGGTGTGCAAACTTATATTATTTGGATGATGAAAAATTTAATGTTTGAATATTTTCAACGTAATATTTTTTTCTCAGTTTGAATATTTGTTTAAGAAAAATATAGATCCAAAGGATCTGGACTGAATCTGGACAAAACGAAAAAAATATGGATCTAGATTTGGACCAAATAAAATCCGGTCCAAATCCGGCCCATTGTCATCCCTAATCCCGGACATACATTTATGCCTTTAAATGAATATTTTTTATGCTCCATATTATATGTCACAAATATTCATTTAAAGGCATAAATAAGTGTCTCGATATTATACTTTGAACTATTTTTAAGGGCACTTTTATTTGCCATAAAACTCAATATGAGGCATATTAAATTGTCTACAAAAGTATTGATGTAGATGCACTTAAAAAAGTGCCCATACCTTTTTTGGGACACAATACTTGGATGCATATGTAATAAGTGTCCTGAAAATCAAAAGTGTCACAATAGTATACATATGGGGGCATTTTTTGGTGTTGGTAAATTTATTGTTTGTTGTAATGTATTTATTTGAATATAATGATATTATTGCTAGAGAAATTATGACTAAATTCGTATCCGTTGCATCTCTTTAATTTCAATTTACTGATTGTGTTCACTTTGAAAATAGTATTCAAAAAGCTTATTGCCCACAAGCTAAAAAAATGCACAATAATAACTAGAACTACTGTTAAGTAGCCAAACGATATAAAATCTCTTTGCGAAATGTTTTTTCAAAAATTCCACATAAACTTTGTATTTGTTTTGACATTTAGCATGTACTTTTCGCAAAAATTCTTATATGGGTATAACAGTTCATTGGGTTGATCAAAATAGAATTTAATAAACGTATGTTATGCTTTTAAAAGTTTAATTGTGTACACAAGGTTGCAAATATTGCTTTAACTATACTTCAAATTTTACAACAATTTAAGTTGACTGACAAAATATTTTCAATCGGTTTTGATAATGCTAGTGTTAATACGGCCAATGTTCCATCTTTAATTGCGGCATGTAATCCTACTTTAGGTGGCAAATTTTACACTCGTTGCATTTGTCATGTTCTTAATTTGTGTGTTCAAGATAGATTAAGAGTTTTAGATCACTCCATTAAACATATACGAAAAGCCATAGAATTATTGCGTGATTAGCATAAATTGCATAAACTGTGGCTTAAATTTTGTAAGGCTAAAACTGCACGTATTAAATGTTTTAACATTGATGTGTGCACAAAATGAAATTCAACTTATGAAATGCTACAATCTACCAGCAAATTAAATGAATTATTAGTTGAAATTTTTACTAACAAAGTGAATAACATGATTTCATTGACTTCTTATTGGGATGAATGTCAAGATTTAATTAACATCCTTTTTAGTTTTTCAAGATGCAACTAAAGATTTATCGGTGTTTATTATCCAACATGTTCACGTATTTTATATCATTGTGTTCTTATTGTTGCTCAATTTAATGCTTATAGTTAAAAAGAACACAAATAGAATAGTGTGGCCAAGATGAAAAATTTGTATAATTAAAACAATATAATTGTTACAAATTAAAAAATACTCCTTCCGTCACACTAAGCTTTACACAATTTTCTTATTTGGACGTCCCACTAAGCTTGGCACATTCCTAAAATAGTACTCCCTTCGTCCATGAAACAAGTTCCTAATTTGCCATTTTCGTCCGTCCACAAAACATCTTCCTACTTTAAACTTTCCATTTATGGTAATGGACCCACCACACTCTGTACACACAACTCAATTTAATATAATAGTTAAGTGGGACCCATATTCCACTCACTACATATCATTATTAAAGTCAAAAGCACTACATTAAAACCCGCACCGGATCAAACTAGGAACTTCTTTCATGGACGGAGGGAGTAAAAGTTATCCCTATAAAAAGGTGTGGACCCTACCACCTTTATCACTTTTACACTACTTTATACATTCTCATTAATAATCGTGCCCAAAAATTTTGTGTCATGCTTATTGGGACGGAGGGAGTATTAGTCTTGAAAGTTAAAAATATATGTTAATTATATACGATAATCAAACAAGATTGTAAAAGATGAATAATAGTCACAAACATAAAAATATTTAAATTCTAACCATTTTAAACACATTATCATAAATATCTTTCTACTTAATTTTTTTTAATTTCGTATAATTGCGCATATGATGTATGGTATAAAAATATAAATGGTATTATTATTTTACAATTATAATATTCATACATGCATACAGTTTAATAAAATTTTAATAAAACTGAATACAACGTATAAATAGTACTCCCTCTATCCCACTAAGCTTTACATAATTCTCTTATTTTGACGTTAAGCTTGACGCATTCCTAAAAATAGTAAAAGTTATCCCTTCAAAAAGATGTGGACTCTACCATCTTTATCACTTTTACACTACTTTATACACTCTCCTTAATAACCAGGCCCAAAAATTTTGTATAATGCTTATTGAGACGGAGAAAGTACAGAGTATGATTTAATACGATTTTTAATTCATGTAATCATAAAATATAATTGAAGAATATTTTAGTAAAAAAATATAAAAATAATTAAAATTTAAATATTAATATATTAATGAATATTATTTACTTTTTACAATTTTGTTTGATTATTTTATATTTTATATATTGACTGAAAAATTAGGCTGGCAAGGGAGTTCCAGCAGCAGTATTCGTCCCCAACGTAGTCTAGTAGGGATGAATTGAGTGACCAATTCTCAAGGATTTTGTTTTTTTTTTTTATTGTTATCATGATTATATTTTGGGGTAAATGCTAAAATACCCATTTTGATAAGTAAAAAATAAAAAATACTCACTTAAAAATAAAAGATAAAAAATACTCACTTTTTACAATAACATGATGAAATTGATCATGTGTTCATGTTATTCAAATTTAAAATAACTTGAATAACATGATCACATGACGAAATTCATCATGCTATTGTAAAAATAACATGATCACATGATAAAATTCATCATGTTATTATAAAAAGTGGGTATTTTTTTATCTTTTATTTTTAAGTGGGTATTTTTTATTTTTATTTTATAAAAGTGGGTAATTTTACATATTACCCCTTATATTTTTCTCATGATCGTGTGTATTCGATGAAAATTGAATTAATGCAAGATATATGTAGTGGGCAATTTAGCATATGCTACATGCAAATGCAAGAACATCTTCACCAAGGATGAAACACTCATTACTCATTACAAGCATCAATATCGTCATTGCGCTCTTCTCTTTTCCCCACTTTGATCCTGCAAAAAATTTGGAAAACAATCGAAACCAAGACGACATAAATCACACTGAGCAAGAATTCGTGCACCCTCTTGCCCTTGACCAAGTGCTTCCAACCCCTAGAAACTTTCATCAGCTCAGCTACTGCAACAACGAGGGACGCGCACAACTAACAAGTACGAGCAAAAGAATAAAGATGGAACCACGATCATCACTTCCAAACATAAGGATAAAGGTCGGGAGATCGGGGCATATCCATATAGGAGCAAAAGATATGAAAACGACAATGAAGTAGCTAGGCAGTCGAAAGTCCTGACATATATACAAGCTTGTGATGAGAGGCATTGCTCATAATGTTTTGATCAGAGAGAATAGTTCCTTTGACGATGCGTTCTTGGAATCGTACAAAATGGTTGATATCAAAATTGTTAAACTATAGAGGATAACGATGCAATAACAAAAACAACTTCAGTTGAAAGAGAAAAGCAATACATGTTCTCTTGGATGGTGAAGTAGGTGAGCTTTCTTGATTGGATCAAACCCTATACAGCCAAATGAATCGAACAAGCAGATTGCAACAACCGTACCATTTACTAGAGACCGCATGGAGAGAGCAAATAACAAGAAGAAATCCCATTCAAGAACATGGAGTGAAATGCTACCAACGCGATGAGATTCACATTAATTCTTGGTAACAAGTTAATTTGATAGTCACTGAGAGTAGCCAAAAACCTATGTGATCGATGCAATTCCATTGCACTTTCTAGGTTGAGAGCTATAGATAATGTCTCATGTGTCCACATTGTATAAGATATTTATGCTTGAGAATTTTATTTTTCAACTTGAATTAGTTCATGCGTCTGTATCAATAAGGCTAGGTAGTTGCTTGAAGGAAGAAAGGGTCCTCATAAATATATCGTGAAAGCGCAGAAAAATGGTAAAAAAGATATAGACACATCGAACATTATATTGTATCGACCCCATACAGTTTTTTGGGCTTTGGTTTGGTTCCACATGCATGATGAGTTCAGGTCAACTCAACCTAGCCTATATTTTCTATATCTATCGATATGCAAAAACCTCAATTTGGACGGATCTGTATGTCTAGAACAATGTCCCTACGACTTTCACGCATGCCCCGTTAGATGGGACCTATATATCACATAAGTTGGGCTGGGGCTGGGTTGCCCATTCGACAAATCTAGTAGTTATATACAAAGTCTTGACAAGTTCATGACAAAAACAAACAGGGAGAGCAACAATAATAATATTTTTGTCTAGCCTGCAGAACGGAATAAGATTATCTTCAACGAAAACACCTTAAGAAATCAAATTAATGAGCTACGATTCATCCAAATTAAAACAAGAGTCACCTTAACTTGTTCAAATAATCACCCCATCAACATAGATTGAAGCATTTCAAAACGTGTATGTATACCTATGTAGTATACATATACACTTAAACTAACTCAAAACCATATAAAATGTTGCCAATATTGTCACGAGAGATGAATGGCTCAGGCCGAGATTCTTGGAACTAAAGGGGAAATGTAATACTAGAATTGTTAAAATGGGGGAAAGAGGAGAAGAGAATAAAAGGCAAAGACAAAGAAAATATGGTCTGCAAGGAATTTTTCATACAACTTGGACAAAGCTAAGTCGCACCATATGGGATTCCTCCATTGTAATATTAAGTCATTCAAAGAGTACTTATGGGAAGGTTTAAGCCAAGAAGATTCCTCCAAACTCCAAAGGCTAATCGGAAAACTTTGACCAGTGTTTTAATATATAAATCATATTGAGCAACTTATAACTCATCGAATCATATAATCCTATAAATACTTTGTAAATGCAAAAAAGATCACCAAATCTAACTCCTTAGGCCAAGATATGGGAGTTTTGCTGGATACATTCATTCCTAGCTATATTTAAATAAATCTCCCAATTTTGTACATAAAAGAATAAATCACCTCTTAAGTAGCAAATTGTCATATCCTTTAACTCTTCTAATGCAAGGCTACTAATTAAACCCTAAGGATGTGTTTGCTTGATATTCCTCTAAAAGCAGTGACACAGAGGGGGAAAAGCCGCTCAAAAGCTTAATATTTTTCATTCTCCTCATTTATAGGTTTGGATTGTTAAGAAGAAAAAAATAAATTTGAGTCATTTATCATTTCTTATTCCTCATTTTAGAGTATAACAAAGTAGCACATCCTATAGTTTTCGAAAAGAGAAAAAAATACAACCTACACGCAACTATCCTACTTTTATATGTAGAGAATATTAACTTGTAAGTACCACAAAGAGAAACACACAACCCAAAGATCATTTGACCAAAAGCAACTAGGAAGAAAAGGTAAAAATTAAAGCATCTTCAACCACATCATGATCATCTTCTAAAGTTGTTATACATATATATACAAAAACACACATTCAACTCAGAACAAACAAGAAAAGTTACCACATTGCAATCTAATCCTTCAATAAGAGGTGCCATCCTCAAAGTTGACCCCCCAAAGACTCTTCCACCGGTCGCCGCCTCCGGGCGGGTCCAAATCGACCCGGTTCCGACAAACGGGGCAGGTGGGCCTCCTCCCAATCCACCTATCCACGCAATCCGAGTGGAACAAATGCTTGCAAATCGGAATCTCCCTACACCTATCCCCTTCTCGAAAAGGATCGAGACAAATCGCGCAATCCGATGATGATGTCAGCTGCGCATCGGCGCCGCCGTACGGTACCGAGGGGAGAAGGGCATCGAAGTCAGGCGTAGGTTCGGCGGCGGCGGCGGAGGGGTGGATGAGGAGGCGCGTGCAGCGGCGGCTGAAGGTGTTCGACATGAAGAGGAAGTGAAGGAGGACGATGGCGGCGAAGCCGAGGAAGAAGAGGAAGAGGGACATCGCCACCACCATGATTGCGCATTTCAGGAAGAAGAGGAGGATATTCCTCTGCCTCCGGCTAAGGATCCGCGGCGGCGGCGGAGCGCGACGGTGGGGGGATTCTTGGGAGGAGGTGGGCATGGGTGGAAAATAGTGATTTTTCTTCTTTTTTTTTCCCGATTTTCTGAGGGTAACTCAATCCAATCGAGTTTAGGGTGATTTTATTTTTAGAGATGATGAAGAGATGAAGTAAAAGATGCTTTTTTTTTTCTTTTTCTTTTTCTTTTCTTCTTTTTAGTTTTGGTTTATGTTTTGATTTTCGGAAAGATATTTAGGATCAAGATTTGGACAAGAGGAGAGAGTAGGACCGTTGAGTTTTGTCGGTTACTTAGAAGGGGTCGTTGCGAGAGATGGCAAAATTATCCGTGAATCCGGTTACACGCGGGTACCTGATTCTAATGGGGCGAGTACGGGTATATAATTTTAAGGTTGGAGGCGGGTATGGACTTTAAAGTTTATATCCGTCTCGGTTTCGGGTCGAGTACGGATGTATGTGTACCCGCCCCGAACCCGTCCTGATAATATTAATCAATTATATTTTTTTATAATTACACTTAAAAGTTTAGCTAAAGTAATAGAAATTTTGTATTAATTACATTTAAAAATTATGATCTATTATGTAGTGAACTTGTAGCTTATTATTATCTATTTTAAGGTTTCTAGAAGTTTTATGTTTGATATAATAGTTTTTAATATGTTTGTGTAAATGAAAATTTTATTGTTTAATGGGCACCCGATTGAGACCTCTCTCCCGTCGGGTAATATCTGCCCTGACCCCGCCCGATTTAAACGGGTAATAGGACGGATACAGAGATAAAATTATTAAGCAAGTATGGGGACGGGAAAGCAAAACCCGCCCCGTTGTCATCCCTGACTCGTTGCTACCTTATACATCATACTAATTTTCAGTTACGATACTAATTAAATAAAGTTTACATATAAATTATTATTATTATTATTATTTTCTGACGCCAAATTTAACGATTTTCCCGCAATTTCCGTTTCTGGGTACGGCACTTTGTTTTTTATTTTATAATTTATTTAACTAATATTAAATACGTTAGTTTTATAATTAATAAATTCTAGGTATAAACTAAAACTTTCTGATTGAGATTAATAATATATGATTCTTTCCGATTACTATTGGTTTTTAGCCAAACATTTCCTTTTTAATATAAACTTTAAAATGTGTCAATAAATACACCAACTTAATAAATTGTTCTTTTTCGATCTGAAATTAAAATATTTCAATAATATGTTGATATGGAACTTCAAATTAATTATGTAGGCAAAATTTATTTGGCATAGATAAAATTGTATTAGGTAGAAAATTTTAAAAATAATGTGGAAATTAATTAAAATACTCTCTCCGTCTCACTAAACTTGACACACTTTTTTTATTGGTATGTCTCACTAAACTTGATACATTTCAAAATTAGTAAAAGTTATATTTTCAAAAATGTGTGGATCCTACCACATTTATAACTCTTTCATTATTTTATATATTTTTCTTAATAATCGTGCTAAAAAAAGGTATCAAACTTAGTGAGATAGAAAGAGTATTACTTTTACTTTTTAAGTATTAATCTAAACCCTAACTAATATAATTTTTAGATTAATATATATTACGGTTTAGATTAATACTTAAAAATTGTGGGAAAACAATATATATTACATAAAGATTATTTTTTTAAATATTAATCTAAATCTTAATATAATGTATTAATGCAAACCCTTATAGAAGAGTGTGGGAAAAAATATATTACTGTTTAGATTAATACTTAAAGAAAATAATATTTTAATTAATTTACTCATCATTTAAAAATTAGGGTGTTTTGTCAAAGTCAAATAAATTTTGTCCATTTAATTAATTTGAAGTTCCATATCAACACATAGTTGGGATGTATTTAATTTCGGGTCAAAAAAGGACAATGTGTTAAGGTTGTGTATTTATAGACACATTTTAAAGTTTAGGTTAAAAAATAGAATTTATCATAAGTTCATGTATTTGTATGCTAAAAATTCATTACTATTATTATTAGCACTGTATGTCATTCTAACTCATAAATTAAGGAATTTTTTTCTTGCAGTACTTAATAAATGGAAATTGAAATTAGTGGAAAGTGAAATGATGTGGTGTATTCTCTTTGTTCCATTAAACTTGATACAATTCTCTTATTTGGACGTCCCACTAAGGTTGATATATTCTTAAAATAGTAAAAGTTATTCCTTTAAAAAGATGTGGATCCTACTATATTTATTATTTTTACACTATTTGGTACACTCTCTTTAATAATCGTATCCAAAAGTTTTTGTGCAATATTTATTTGCAGGTTTGAGAAAATGCTTAAAGAATAACTTAATTTGAATAAGTTAAAATATCTTGAATGTCATTTAGTTTGAATAAGAAAAAGTACTAATTAAAGTAGTTTTAGTGTAGGGCCGACTATCATCGACTTTTGCAATGTTCTTGGTTTTTCTAAGCATATCCTTAGCTTTCCATGTTTTATTCGTTTTTAAGATAGCAAGATAAGGATCTAAATGCATTCCACCACTATCATCATCATTACAATTTTCATGAATATTTAGTCATCTCTTTCACAGTTTCACTTCAGAAAAATAAAGTGCAACTTTTATTAATGGAGTGTTGCTTCTTTTGATTTTAATGGAGACGTACGAAGTTGTGTTGTATTTGATATATTATTTTTAATTAAATTGTATATATTTAATATATTATATGAAGCATACATATGCAGGATAGGGCTGTGTATTGAAAAAAATTCGTATTAAATACAAATATACTGAAAATACGACACAATACGTGAAAATTACGTATTACTCCCTCCGTCCACGATCTTTCTTCCCAAGTTTCCTTATTGGGACGTCCACCAAGTTTCTTCCCACTTCCTTTCTATTTTTGGCAACTCTCTACTCCACTCACAACTCAACACATCATCAATAATGTGGGCCCCATTCTCCACTAACTACCCACTATTCAATATATAATCATTAATGTGGGCCCCTTATTCCACTCACTACTCTATACACTTTACACATCATCAATAAAGTGGACCTCATTCTCCACTAACTATACAACATTCAATACATTTTACATTTTATCAACTAAGTCAACATAATTTCTTAAAACCCGTGCCGGGTCAATGTGGGAAGATCATTCATGGACGGAGGTAGTATTTTAGTATTTTCATATTAAAATAAAAAAAATAAAAATACGTATTTTAAGGTCCGATCAATACGTACTAGTCAAAATTGGCTGACTCAAAATATAATAAACCCTAATAATCTTACCCAAAATAATATACCTGTAATGCCACGACTTTTTACTCCCGAATAAATTAGCAAAATTCTCAAAGTTTACAAACTTGTATCCGATTTACAAGACCAAGTCGCAGTAATTAAGTGAGAATGAGCCATTAGTTGTGATTGATAGTAGTTGATGTCATCATTTAATGGGATTGACAATTTGATGCATTCAAGTCTTTAAACGTAATTATTAATTAATAGCGAATCATGTATGTGGTTAATGACCTTATATAGATATAAGGATATGACATACATAAGCTAATTATATTAAGGATAAGTGAATATTATTCAATAGTAAGCAATAATTATTAGTTTATGATTGTTAGAATCATTAATAGTAATTATTTAAGGCTTATTTAGAATTGTAAAAAAAAAAAAGAGGGGGAAAACAAAACGTGAACATAGCTGCATACTTGCAAGCAAAACAGGATAATTGTGAATGTACTATTAAGGATAGATACATGCCATGTAAGAGCAAAATCAAATCTGTAAAGGACTTTTAACAATACAAAAAAAAAAGACAAATTACAGATTCTATATAAAAAGAAGCCTGCACACAAATCTCCCACTTATAGGATGGAAACAAAACTAGAGTCTAAATAAGAAATAGACTATTAGACAAAAGAGGAAATAGTGGGAGGGAAGAGAGTGTTGCTCGAACAAAGGGATGAGGGAGGATGTAGCTGTCATCTCCCTGCCCTTACACGAGTTTATACTCCCAACACCTGCAACAAGAGAGAAGCTATGTTAAGATGTAAGCTATTACCTATAGAACTAGGAAGATAGAAAGGAGAAGCTATGAAGTTCTAAATGTATATCCAAGACAAGGAGAAACCTTACTAGTACTAAGTCCTAATTTATGAAAAACAAAAGAAATGAAGGAAGGAGGAGAGAGAGAGAGAGAGCATTCCAAGGTTGATGTTCCCACTTATTTTAAACCTTCAGTACGTGGCGTTGTTTAGACCAGACCCACTGTCCGATAAAGGGACTCAGTATCGGGCACGAGGAATATTCACCCCTCTGCGGAGATTCTTGAGATAACCCGCGTCGAAGCCCAAGATCGATTCGAAGTTCCAGCCGATATACTTCAATTTATTTTATTAAATTGCTCGCAAGAGTACAAGCTCGTTATAGATTAATAAGTTAATCCTAAGTCAAATTCTCAAGGAAGGCTAAACAAGACTTTATCTATGTTGCAGAACAGAAAGCAATTAAAAGAAGGAGTTTTGATGTTTTAACTAATCTAATTAATTTATCTAGGCGAATGAAATTGAAGAGTTTAAAATACGAATAACCTAGGCAGAAATTAATAAAGCGATTAAATCCTAAATTTAAGAACAAAGAATTAAGGAAACTGAATTTAAACATGCATTGAATTGATTAATTAACATGATTGAAAGGTTTGTATTAATGAATTGGAAATTAATCAAGAAAAAAGCAGAAAGAAAATAGATCATAAAACAATAAAGAAAGCAGTAAAAGAACTCACGAATGTAAAAGGTAAATAATGCATTAAAGTACTCCGGGTTTGAATCACAAACGAATCCACAACGAAATTGAAAAATGAACGGAATGAAAATCTAGACTAATAGTATTTTCTCTCGTGGTCTAAACCCTAAAAAGTAAAGTGAAGGAAGTGAAAAACGTGAAGGAGAGGTCTCTGAAAAATCACGCGTGGAGGTTTAAATAGGAGAAGAAAATCCCGCCTGGGTAGCGCTCGCTGGGGGCTAGCGAGCGCTACCTAGGCTCGCTGCATGAATGGTGGAAACAGGGGGCTAGCGAGCACTGGGGGGTAGCGCTCGCTACCCCACTGTTCTGTGCCTTCGCCATGTAGGGGGGGCTAGCGACCGCTAGGGGGGTAGCGGTCGCTAGCCCCCCTTTCTGTCCGTCCAACGTATTGTAGGGGGTAGGGAGCGCTAGGGGGTAGCGCTCGCTACCCCACGCTCTGTTGTGGGAAAATCCTTGGGGGTAGTGATCACTAGGGGGTAGTGACCGCTACCCCCTTGTTCTGCCTAAAAGACCTAGTGATCACTAGGGGGTAGTGATCACTACCCCTACGCAATGTCTTCACTCATTCTTTTTCACGTCTTTTCGTCTAGTTTCTCTTTTCGAGTCTTGCTACTCCGTTTTTGTCGATCATAACCTACAATGCAACATATAGAAGACCAAAGTATCAATCCGAACAACAATAATCAACATTATGAATCTAAAATGCGAGAGAAACGAGACCAAGAACGGATAAAATAGTTGACATTAGCACCCTATCACCTCTGTAACCTGCAGATAAAAACAAGGAAGATTAGTCATTAGAATAATATTACATCTCCAAGAAAGAGACTTAACACAAAACTCTAGTCAGTTTTTCCCTATAAATACTAAGTCATCCAAACTCTTAAGGAGTTTTACGATCCACACTATCACTTTCAACTATTAGAGCACTTGGGAGAAGCCCTACCCAACCAAAGATTTCTACAGCCTAGAGCAACCCATTTCTTAAGGTAAGGCATATTAATTTCACAACATTTTCTAAGGCCTACAATATAGAACATAGTTTCTAACCCCCTTCACCACCACTTCTAAGGAGAAAACTTAAGACACTTAGAGAGAAGTTAAGGAGGAGGGAACCTGCCCAAACCCAACTCAGAATTCACCATCATCTCTGAGGTAACAATACCTCCAATGTAATTTCAGATTTTAGTTAAGCATGTTATAGAACGAATGCTTAGACCCCCTTCAAACCTAGTTATGTTGTGTTAATGAATCACTTATGACACATGTATGAACTTGGCAAACTTTTCATGTGACTCACTGAAACATTTAAGTGTTAAAGAACAAAACATATAGGACAAGGACTTAGGTTTTTTTCCTCCCTCTCTCATGCAAGAACTTAGGAAATCATAAGGCTTACACACACACCAGATCTGAAATTTGCAACATATGAAAAAGTACAAAAATACACCTATCAAGATAATAAACTCACATTAGAAAAAAATCAACTTCAAACTAAAATCTGACCAAAAGTTCAATTCAACAAGTCCTAAATCTAATAGCATGGGAAATTGAAGTTAAGAACTGAAGGAAGTGGAGACTCTGTTGTTGTTGTTCAACAAACAGAACAGCCGCGGGATAGCAACTAGCTGTTGTCCCAATGGGCAGAGCGCTATCGAATCACCTAGCTCGAAACCACACCGTTCCAGCCCAAATTCCATCCAAATCAATCCCCAATAAACATGTCCTAAGTCTATTGGGATGAAATGCAATAGTTACAATATAAGTGGAGAAGAAACTTATCTTTCGACATACATAAGTTGTTTTCCACGCCAAAAGAACCCTCACGACCGAGCCAATCCCCTGCTGCCCCGACTGCCGGAACTCCACCGGAGTTGAACTCAGGTCCCCAGCCCCAACTCCTTCCAGCCCCTCAGAAATTGAATGAAATAAATCAAAACCTAATCTTAAGTCAAAAACATTCTTAATCAATTGAGGATGTGAATTAACTAAGATGGGCAAGGGAAATGAGCTACCTAAGAAAACAGAGGCGGCGGTGGCTACGGGAGAGGCGGCGGTGTGACGGAGAGGCAGAGACCACCAAGGCGGAAGAATCCACCACGGCCTGCTGCTGCTCCTTGCGCTGAGGGAGGAATCGAGACGGAAGGACTGGACGCCGCAATAAGGGAATAGCGACGAAAGGGCTCCAAAGCTTCGCCCAATTCCAGTCGAGAGAGAGAGAGAGAGACAACGATGATTCGGAGGGGGAGGAAGAAGTAACGGCGGCGACATGGCGGTGAGGAAAAGAAGCGACGGGAGGAGGTCATGCGAAGAGAAGGAAAGGGAACGGAGAGGGAGACGGGAGTGAGATGCCTAAGTTGGAGAAGAGTAAGAATGGGTATT
This sequence comes from Leonotis leonurus, assembly GCA_026898415.1. Classification (NCBI taxonomy): domain Eukaryota; kingdom Viridiplantae; phylum Streptophyta; class Magnoliopsida; order Lamiales; family Lamiaceae; genus Leonotis; species Leonotis leonurus. The sequence continues at coordinate 185,052 of JAPKLX010000148.1, read as the reverse complement.
GTGGGATAGAAACATCTAGAACCGGGCCGGAATAATGGGCCGAATAATGTTTCGATTGGGCTCAAATAATAAAATTGTTGGGCCGAGAATTGATTTAAATATGGGCTAAAAAATTTGAGCAATATGGAGACTAATTTAATTAACCCAATTGGGTCAAAGGGTGATTTAAATATGGGCCCAGAAATTAATTGGATTTGGCTAGGATAAACACATTCTAATGGGCTAAATTAATTAATTAGTGGGCTCACACAATTGAATTAAATGAGCTAATAGCATTTTAATGGATCAAGACTTAATTTAAGTGGGCTAAGTCCAATAATAGAATTTTAATACTAAATTAGAAAACTTAATTTATTAATTAGAATTTAGTTGATTAATTAAAATTTAATCATAAGAGTGATTAAATTATAAAGTATTATAATTGAGATTTACTTAGCCTATTAAAAATTATTTATCTTGATTCAAAGATCAAGATATTAAATTAGAAATCATTTTATTTACTTTTACCCAATAATTAACTACTTGGGTATAGTAAATTTCCAAATCATAACATGATTTAGAAATCATCAAACGACGCCTCTAGAAATACAACTCCTAAACTCGAATAGTAGTCGAGTTAAGAGACCGAGAATAATTCTCAAAATAGCAAAGGATAATATTTCCTTACTGTCACGCTCACTTTTTGCTAAGTCTAGTAAAGTCAGAAAACATGACTAATGAAAGGAATAAACGTCGAGTATGGAATAAAATAAGGCAATGAGTATTCCTCTCAACATAAATAGAGAATTAATCTCGTGGATTCTGGAATAGGTATGTTCAGATTCATAAGAACATAACGCAACTAAATTAAAAGAGTTTAGTTCTCAAGTCTATTACATAAAGGTCTAGCAGCGGAAATGTAGGATCGAATGACGAAATCCTACGTGTATGAAGACATGTAGGACCCCATAAAGTCAGCTACTAGGAGACCGACAAAAAGCCCAACGTAGCACCCCATCTTCTTCGTTTCTCAACATGCACGTTTCGAAATACATGCAGGGCTGAGTACAAATTGTACTCAGTAGACACGTGCCGAAATCGCACATGTACATATATAATTGTCAAGCCATTTCAAGTGATACATAGGGATTTTATCTCTAAAGCACCTATGTTCACAAAAGCATTTCTTTGAGAAGGTTCTAAGTTTGACTGCGCAGTCCAAGTTCTTTGTATTCAACCATATCTGAACGTACTTTGTGCCGGAGAAGTGGCCACTTCCCACAGACACTCGACCGGCCAACCTTTCGCTGACTCATGGTCCTGTGTACACTAATCCGAGTAGTATATCTAATCTATTGGGACCCGAATTCGATTATAAATATCACAGATAGGAATCATACGAAAATCAAAACATCTATGGCAAGACAGTGCTTTGAAAATATCTTGTTTCATTTTGCAGACATGCACACATTCTTATAGAGTAAGAAAAGCCTAGTTGAATAGTCTTGACTGGTGATTGCTTCGTTCTCGAGATGCGGGTCTGACCTCACGTCGAAACCTTTTAATAAATCTCACGTGAGATACCTTTATTAAGTATATCTAATACTTCTAAGTGCAAAGAATTATTATCCTTAGCTATTTTGTGAATTATTCTCGGTCTTTTTGCTCGACTATTATATGAGTTTAGGAGTTGTATTTATAGAGGAGTCGTTTGATGATTTCTAAATCATGTTATGATTTGGAATTTTACTACACCCAAGTAATTACTTATTGGGTGAAGTAATTATAAGGATTTCTAATTTAATATCTTGATCCTTGAATCAATATAAGTAATTTTTAGTTAGGCTGATTAAATCTCCATTAACATACTCTAAGCATAATTTATAATTTAATCATTTCTTATGATTAATTTCTAATTAATCAATTAAGTTCTAATTTAATAAATTAATTTCTAATTAATAAATTAAGATTTCTAATTTATTCTTGTACTTAGCCCACTTAATTTAAGTCTTGATTTATTAAAATGCTACTAGCCCATTTAAATTAATTAAGTGAACCCACTAGTTAATCAAATTAGCCCCTTTCATAAGTTCAATTTAATGGGCCTACTATATTATTACTTCTAACCTCTTTTATTATCTACAGCTCAACACAACTAGTATCCGACCCATGTGTTTCCTAACTTAAGCCCAGGTGGATTATTAAACTGAGCTCACAACCCGGCCCATACCCGGCCCGGGTTCTAGAGTATTCTACTCAATCTCTTTCCTACCCTAATTCACTCAATCGCGTTTCTCTTCCTCTCCACAGACAAAACTCCCTTCCGCCTCCTTCTCGGATCCCTTCTTCCTCCTCCGCAGCGACATCCCTCCTCGGCAGCACTTCCATCTCGATGCCCTTTCCTTCTCTCTGTTCTTTTCTCCTCAGAACCCCGGTTTTCTGATGCACTACTGAACGCAATCGAGAAAACAACCAACAAGAAACAAAGAAAGCACTCGTCGTTGATAGAAAATATACCGACAATTTCTTGATAAGAACTCTGTTCTTTTATAAAATTTCCAAAAAACTGCCCAACCCTAGGAAAGTGAAGGTATAAATAGTCGCTCCCAAAATATAGAAATTGCAAACTAATCCTTGAGTTTAATGAAATTTGCATAAACAAGTAAATAAAAAGAAACAGCAAAATAACTTGGGAAAATAGCGAAGCCACCAAAAGAGCAGTAGAATATCCTCCAAAAATAGAGAGCACAATTCCTAGGCCTGTTTGCGCCTACCCAAACGATCCAAATATACCAAGGCTTGTCGATACATATCATCTCTCCCGGGGTGGGTTAAAAAGATTCGTCCTCGAATCCAGTGGGTCATCTTCGTCGGAGGAATAACTGTGATATGGTAGTAAGTGTTTGACGTTGAAGACATCTGAGGTGTGGATGTGACCGGGTAACGAGAGACGGTAAGCATTAGGATTGATGCGCTCGACTATCTCCACAGGGCCTATCTTACGAGCTGCGAGCTTGTTATATTCATGCACTGGGAAACGATCCTTCGTCAAAATAGCCCACACAAAATCACCCACATCATAAAGAACTTCTCTGCGACCACGATCAGCTTGGTTCTTGTAATGAGCATTTGTAGCAAGTAAATTGGCATGTACTTGTTGATGAATACGTTGAATATCCGTGATAAATTCAGCTGTTGTACCGTGGCACCGAACAACATCAGGAAGAGGCAATAGATCCAAAGGTCCACGTGGGACAAATCCGTACATGACCTCAAACAGGCTGAATCCAGTGGAGCGATTCACAGCTCAATTATGAGCAAATTCTGCCTGGGGAAGTTTAGAATCCCAAGATTTCACATGATCTCCGACGAGTGCACGGAGTAAATTTCCCAATGAACGATTAACCACCTCGGTTTGGCCATCTATTTGAGGATGGTAAGCCGAACTGAAGTTAAGAGAAGTATTAACTAAACGCCAAAGGCTCCGCCAAAAATGGCTCAAAAAGCGAGTATCCCGATCAGAAATAATAGTCGAGGGAAGACCGTGTAAACGATAAATATCACGAAAGTATAATTGAGCAACTGCAACAGCATCGGTGGTCTTCTTACATGCAATAAAGTGGACCATTTTAGCAAAACGATCAACCACCACAAAAATTGAGTCGTTCCCCCGTTGAGTACGTGGAAGGCCAACAATAAAGTCCATACTGATATCAGACCAAGGTTGCGTGGGAATTGGCAGAGGCAAATATAAACCGGCATTGGTGGCTTGCCCCTTAGATAAGTGACAAACACGACAACGAGAGACGAACCGGTTGACATCGTGACGCAAGGATGGCCAAAAATATGAATGAGAGAGCAACTGAAAAGTGCATTCTTGACCCGCATGACCCATATTATGAAGTTCTTATATTATGAGAAGTCGAAGACTACATTCAGGAACACATAATCGAGAACCATGGAAGAGAAACCCGTCATCGAGAGAGAAGTCAGTATGTTTCCCCGTGTTGATCTTGTGCAGCACTAAGGAAAAATAAGGGTCTGATGAGTAGAGTGATGGAAGTGCGTCAAATCCCGGGACCAGATTCTGCATTTTCGTAAGTAAAGAGTGACGACGACTCAGCGCATCGGCCACACGATTTGTAATGCCTGATTTATGTTTGATGACGAAGGTAAATTGTTGGAAGTATGCATGCCAAGATGCGTGGCGAGCTGAGATTTTGTCTTGATTACCAATATGACGGAGTGCATCATGGTCTGTGAATAGAATGAATTCTCGATGAAAAAGGTAGTGTCGCCAATGCTTCACTGCTTGGACGATGGCCAAAAGTTCAACATCATAAGTGCTGAAACGAGATTTCGAACCCTTAAGCTTCTCACTAAAATATGCGACTGGTCTGCCCCCTTGACTAAGCACTGCGCCAATCCCCAATTTGGATGCATCACTGTGTAATTCAAACGGTGGTGAGACGTTGCTTAATTTCCTCAAAAGCGTTGTTTGCAGCAAGGGTCCAAACAAGCTTGGTGCCGTGCAAACAATCTGTTAATGGAGCCATGATACCACTGAAATGAGGAATGAAACGTCTATAAAAAGACGCAAGGCCATGAAAACTGCGGACCTCCGTAACAGTCAGAGGTGTTGGCCAGCTAGAAATGGCAGCAACTTTGTCGGGATCAACGGCCAGACCCTCAGAGGAGATAACATAGCCGAGGAACCGAACTGTCGAGGTGCAGAAAATACATTTAGGGAGTGCAGCAAAAAGTTTTTCACTGCGCAAGACCTCAAGGACGTCCCGAAGGTGCTGTAAATGCAACACAACAGATGCACTATATATTAATATATCATCAAAATAAACGACAACAAAAGTACCAATGAACGGTCGAAGTATTTGATTCATAATGTGCATGAAAGTACTTGGGGCATTTGATAAGCCAAATGGCATAACCAACCACTCAAAAAGTCCCTCTCTCGTTTTAAATGCCGTTTTCCACTCGTCACCAGGACGCAAATGAATCTGGTGATAACCACTTTTCAAATCTAGCTTCGTAAAATAAGAAGCACCATGCAATTGATTAAGAAGATCATGCAACCGCGGGATAGAAAAACGATATCGAACTGTTATTTTATTAATAGCGCGACTGTCCACACAAATCCTCCAAGTGCCATCTTTCTTTGGTGTCAACAACGCCGGCACAACACAAGGACTAAGGCTCTCACGGACATACCCTTTAGATAGCAGTGCATCTACTTGGCGGCGAAGCTCTTCATGTTCGAGCGGGCTCATACGGTAATGAGGCCGGTTTGGAAGGGAAGCCCCTGGAACCAAATCAATACGATGTTGAATAGGCCCCTACTGAAGATAGGTCGCCAAACTACGACTCCTTCGGATCCTTTTGAAGGGAAGGCCAGTCGCGTAGGGCGACCGGTCGTAGGGATGCGACTCTTTACTCAAAGGCTACAACCAGCAAGAGGGTAACTACTATTCTGAGACATTCGGTCCAGTTATCAAGATGGCCAGGGAGGATATAAAATACGTTGCCCTGAGGTCTCCTATTGGTATATACTCAACCAAGGTGATGCCTTTTGGTCTAAAGAATGCCGGTGCAACTTACCAGCGAGCACAACATCTTCAAAGAACTTCTTCATCACGAGGTTGAGTGCTATGTAGATGACCTCGTTCTACAACTTGAGTAAGGCTGGACCCGCGGATGCGAAAAAGGCCACGAAGACGGCTTAATGGTTACGTTAGGCGAAATCTGATTCAAATCCAATATAGTACCTATGGGTACATAAGAAATGTATTGAATCAATTATTTTTAATGAATTGATCCGATCGCAACTTTGAATATGGAATTCAAAGGGATCAAATAGGAAAAGATACTCTGAATCATAGAACTATAATGAAATATATGATCAACCAACATTTATCAAATTTGAAAAAGAGTCAGAAGAAACGGTTCGATCCAGCTCTATAAGTTTGATCCCTTGGCATATTCGTTGAAATTAGTTTGCTTGTTTCTTTTCTTCGATTCAACATGATCCTTCGGGCTCTCTCCTTTTGGCCGATCATCTAGCTTTTAGACCTTCTTGACAGATCAAGGAAAACTAACTACTACAAAGCTTTCTCTTGAGGAAGCTGGACAGAGCCAATCAAGCTAATCTCCTTCGGATCCTATGGTTTACCTGTGGTTTACACATTGCTACGCCTTGGTATTTTATTTTACCTACCTCTTCGAACAAAGAAAAACTACAGGAGCGAAGCATCCAAGGCTTCCACTTATCTTTTTTAGCAGAGTTAGGGACTTGGCTCAATTGCATGGTTTGATCGGAAAGCCCGATTAGGTCAATTAACTCAAGCCTGTGGAAACCATGCCTCAAGCCTCGGTATTCACTTGATCATGGCAAGGTCGGCTTGTTCTCCTAGCGATCGTGAGGAAGGCGTTGGCGATGAAACAGAAAAGCCTCGGGTGTTCAAGATGTTGGTTGACCGTTTAGCCGCAGGGAGAGAGATACACCGACCACTTCAGCACATCAGGCGGGTGGGCATAAAAGGATTTCACGTGCGTAAGGGGATCCCCCTTTTCGCTATGTAGGTTCAACTACTTTTTGATGTGGCCCTCCGGTCAATCATGTCGGCCCGCTGCTTTGGCGAGATCCGACTGAACGAATGCGAAAAGTATGGAAAAATCTCTCGTAATGTATTTCATTCCAATTGTTCCTTTTTGACATTTGACAGGAATCAATAAGAAATAGTCCAACCCGGTTCGATTTCATCCTAATGTAGTAGTATACCAACGAAGCAAAATATTCCGATTTCGTTGAAGTTACAGATTCAAATAACTCGATAAATTTTGGTTGAATTATGATACAAAGAGGAAAAAATCATTCTATCGCGTAGGGGTGGTAAACCATCGGGGAGATCAGCCGGAAAAACATCCTGAAATTCATGAATTAAATTATGTACGGATGGTGGCACAACTGAGGAGGAAGTAGTTGGAAATGCCACCAACAAATATACAGCCCCGATCACTTTCATAGCTTTCTCAAATGGTGCCCGAGTTAATAGCGAGACACTAGGGGCAGCTGTAGAAGACCTTTTGTCGCGACTTGGAAGCAAGATAATTTTTTTACCACGAAACAGGAAAGAGTAGGTATTACACCTGCCATCATGAAAAGCAGCCCGATCGAATTGCCATGGACGTCCCAACAGAAGATGACATGCATCCATGGGCACCACATCACAAAAAATTTCATCGACATATGTAGAACCAATAGAAACAGTAACCAAAGCACGACGAGACACTAATAATTCAGTACCTCGACTAAGCCCTGCCAATTTATAGGGCCTCGAGTGGACCTCAGTAGGTAAGCCCAATTTTTCAATAGCAGATTCAGAAATGACATTTTCACAACTACTAGAATCAATAATAAAAGAACAGACCTTACCGCCAATAGTACAAGTAGACTGGAAAACCGATGAGCGTAACCATTCATCTGGGGTGGAGCGAGTACTGAGAAAAGTACGACGGAGCATCAAAGATTGACCCGTATCGCCTTCCACAACTTCAGTATCGACTTCTAAAGTCTCTGTTGCAGTGTCTGTTGCAGTTGGCACATTCTCTATTGTAAGTTGATCAAGTGCCATTAATGTACGATTAAGAGGTTGTTTGCACTCAGACATACGGTGGCCTGGTTCACCACAATTAAAGCAACGAAAAGGTATTGTGGAACGTGGAGCAGAAGATTGTCCTTGCACTCGGAGGGGAGGTGGATTGGATCCAGAGGCACCACCCAATGGACGGAATGAAGTTGGTGTGGAGGTGGAGGAAGTGCGAGTTGATGGTGGAAAACGTGGAGCCAATTGTTTCTCTGCTTGGATGGCTCGTTGGTGTGCCTCTGCAACAGTGAAAGGATCGAACATATTCAGCAGGTCCTGTAAGGGAAGGCGGAGGCCGCCAATGTATCGTGAAACGAATTGTGATGGCGTCTCGGATAATTCATTCCTTGCCAAGAGCGCATAAAATTCGCTAGTATAATCATCCACCGATTTCTGACCCTGACGAAGGTGTTGAAGGCGCTGGTACAGATCACGCTCATAATTGAATGGGAGAAATGCAGCTCTCATGTGTTTGCGAAGTTTAATCCAAGAGGTAATTTTTGACTTCCCAGAGCGAAGACATTGGCCTTTTAATTGTTGCCACCATGCTTGAGCGCGGCCACGCAAACGCGTCGTGATGAGAGGAACACGAGAAATAGCAGGCACGCCCTTAAAATCCATGATTTCTTCAACAGTAGATAGCCAATCAATAAACGCATCAGGTGGTAATTCCCCATTGAATTCCGGCAAGTCCAAACGCAGCCCTGTTTCCCATCGACGATCGTCATTGCATGGAGCTAGAGGGTCAGCAAAGGGGTTGATGTCTTCATCAGATTCCTCAGTGTCAACGACGTCGGGGTGCCGTTGTGGGTGGGTTTGCAGAGCGGCGATCTGGGCGGTGAGTTTCTCAACTTGACGGCGCAATTGAGCGACATCATCACGCTGCAAAACTTCATTGATAGGTGCTTCACGTTGTTTGCGTTGATTACGCGGAGGCATGTCTGTTGATCGTCCTGAAACTGATACCAGATGATGCACTACTGAACGCAATCGAGAAAACAACCAACAAGAAACAAAGAAAGCACTCGTCGTTGATAGAAAATATACCGACAATTGCTCGATAAGAACTCTGTTCTTTTATAAAATTTCCAAAAAACTGCCCAACCCTAGGAAAGTGAAGATATAAATAGTCGCTCCCAAAATATAGAAATTGCAAACTAATCCTTGAGTTTAATGAAATTTGCATAAACAAGTAAATAAAAAGAAACAGGAAAATAACTTGGGAAAATAGCGAAGCCACCAAAAGAGCAGTAGAATATCCTCCAAAAATAGAGAGCACAATTCCTAGGCCTGTTTGTGCCTACCCAAACGATCCAAATATACCAAGGCTTGTCGATCCACATCATTTTCTCTCTCTCGACTGGATTTGGTGAAGCTTCGGCCGTCGAAGCTTAAGGTGATGCTTTACTTTCATTTATTTAGATCTTTTCTTAGTTTAAGGTTGTGATATACCACTGTGTTGTTCTAGGGAAGATTTTGGTTTGGAGTTGATTTAATTGCTCTCTGTACTGGTAGATTAAATAGGATTGGGATAAGATTTCAGTTAGAGACTTTCGTTTGTGCTCGTTTAGTGCTCTGAAATGTTCTATTTTGGGAAGATTTTTATTTGTCTCTAATCTCTGTTAGATGTGATTGTGTGAGTTAAGGAATAAAAGTTTTATTAAAAATCTGAATTTCAGAATCTGGTGAAGAATGGGTATTCGAAAGTTGATTGAAATCTAAGTTTAGTTAGTTCTGCATTTCATTACTTGAATTTCATAGCTTTTGAATTGGTTTCTCTTTCTGGAGATAGAGATGTAGGTTTGTGCTCTGAAATTCTGAACTTATTTCTAAGTTTTCTATGCTCTAAGTTAGGCGGTGAACTAATAAACATGCTATGTTCTTAACTAACTTAAGTGATAAAAGTCTAAAAGTTTGAAGGTTGTGTTTGAATCTAAAGATAAGCATAGATCTCTATATGTGACTGAGTTTTAAGATGTATTCATACGGCATTTAAAGATTTAGGATTCAGTCCTTGTTTACCTTAATGGGCTAATTGTGTTGATTCAGCTTGGGCAGACAGGACTCTCCTCTCTTTTGCTCCTCTTCCAGTGTCCTTCCTTAAGGACATGTTGGGAGAGATGTTAAGGTTGGTTTTGTGAGCTATGTTGAAATGTTATCAAGGTAAAACTTAGAGTTTCTTACCTTAGGGCTGTCCTATGTTAGCTTTAAGCTGGTAGAAATCCTCCTCTTGCGGTTCCTTCCAGTTTCTCTCCTAGACTTTGCTGAGTATTTTTACTTGTTGCTGTAAACTCTCTTAAGGCATGAAAATGAATGGTATTTATAGTGGGGGATATTGGTCTGGGGTTTAGCTCTTCGTTGTTGAATGGGATTTGTTGTAAAACTTCTAATTTGTTTTATTCGCCTCTATGTTGCAGGTTTCTCCAGACAGTCTGCACAAGATAAATTCTTGGAACCCCTTCCCCTTCATGTTCTTCTCCTTCCTTCGATAAGGGCAGAGGTGAGTTCTGTTCTAGGTTTCTCTTTCTCTTTCATATATTTAGGACTGCACTAATAGACTTTCTTAGGTTGATGTTTAGAGTACAAAATCCTATGTTTCTCCCTTTTCTACTTTTGGAGCTGTGTAGTATGACTCACTCATCTCTCTCTTTTGATTTCCTTCTTTGTTTTAGATGGTTGCAGGCTGATGGTGCAGGGAGTAGGAGGAAGAGGACAGCTGGGTCCTCCCTCCATATTCCCTTTGTTCGAGCCATCCCCTTTCCCATGTTTTCCTTCCTTTCATCTATCCATTCATTCCCTAGATTGAAATTTGTTTCTAGCTGTAAATAGAAGATCATGGGCAGAATCTGTGGATTGTATGTAATAGACTGTAGTCCAACTACGTAGCCTGCATTCTCATTTCTATTACAGTACAATTGGTTTTCTTGTTGGGAGTCACACCCATGATATTCACACTCCATTCCTACCTCTATAATATATATATATATATATATATATATTTTCCCTTTTTCGTAAGGAAGGATTAAGGTTTGGTTTACATATACTTCTTAGATCTATATCTCTTGGTTCATCATTCTAATGCATTAGCTAGTTATGATTTTCTAAATCAAATCTAATTACTATGAATGACTCTTCATCCATTTTATAGCTTACTATCAATGCATCCATTTTAGTATTGGTTACCAATGATTGCATTTATTGCTCTATTATAAATGCTTGTATTAATCATAAGCATTAATATGTCAATCTCTTAATTGATGTCATTTGAAATCATTAATCATTAGAAATGATTGCTCTCTTAACACCCATTACTAATAATGATTCTAAAATCATAATAATAGTTCTAAGGTCATAAATTTCTATAAATGCTTGCACTTAAAATGTCACCCCAATTAAACGATGACATTAGTTACTATCAGTTACCGCTAATGATTGTCATTCTCAATAAATCATTGGAACTCGGTCTCGTAAATTGAGTACAAGTTCGAAATTTTTTTTGAGAGTTTCACTAATTTATTCGGGGTTGAAAAGATGGGGGATTACACTTACATTTAGAAGTACTAGATATACTTGATGAATGTATCTCACTCGAAATTTATTTAAAGGTTGCGACGAAAGGTCGGAACCGTAGTTCGAGAACGAAGCAGTCGTCAGTCAAGAGTATTCAAGTAGGATTTTCTCACTCTATAAAATTATGTGTGCATGTCTTCAGAATGAAACGTGATATTTTTCAAAGCACTGTCTTGCCATAAATGTTTTGATTTTTGTATGATGTCTATCTGTTTTATTTATAATCGAATTCGAGTCCCAGTAGATTAGATATACTACTCGAACTAGTGTACACAGGACCGTGAGTCAGCGAAAGGTTGACCGGTCGGGTGTCTGTGGGAAGTGGCCACTTCCCCGACACAAAGAACGTTAAGATATAATTGATTACAAAGAACTAGGACTGCAGTCAAACTTAGAACTTTCTCAAATAAATGCTTTTGTGAGCATAGGTGCTTAGGAGACAAAAACCCCTAGATTCACTTGAAATGGCTTGACAGTTATATGTGTATGTGTGCAATTTCGGCACGTGTCTACTGAGTACAATTTATACTCAGCCCTACATGTATTTCTAAACGTGTAGGTTAAAAAACGAAGAAGATTGGGTGCTACGTTTGGCTTTTTGTCGTTCTCCTAGTAGCTGACTCTTGGGGGTTCTACGTGTCTTCATACACGTAGAGTTTTTCGTCAGTTCGATCTCACAAATTCCGCTGCTAGACCGTTATGTAATAGACTCGAGATTTCAAACTCCTTTAATTAGTTGTTTTATTGTAACGAGCTTATGACTCTAATTATGTCCTTGTCAAATTCGTATGATGAATTCTCGACTCATGTTATGAGAAGATTAGCAATTTGCCTTGTTTTGTTCCATTCTCATTGCTTAATTTTTTTTTCATTAGTCACGTTTTCCCGACTTTACTACACTTAGTGAAAAGCGGGCGTGACAATACCTTCGCACCGTCGCGCCTGCTCCTCTGTCACGCCTGCTCCCCTGTCGCGCCCTCCCAAACTCGTGCCGTCCCAACCTAGGTATATTAGGGTTTACTTTCTTTTCTTATTTAGGTTGTTTATCAGTTTATATATTAAAATTTGTGATTAATGATTATTTTAAATTTCAGATATGTAATATGTATAAATTTTGTTATATTTTGATTTTCAGATATGTAATATTTTCTTATTTGTGTTATTTTTATATTTATGGTTTGTGTTTTTTTTTTATTTGTGTTATTTTATAACTTTTAATATGTTACTATATGTCTATTGTATAATAATTTGATTTTCATATTTTCATATTACGTAATATGATATATTTATAAAATTTTCAGATTTGTTATATTTACATATTATTTTGAAATTTACGTCTTTTTTATGTTTTTTTTTATAATATTTTATATATAATATATATATATATATAATTAATAAATATAAACGTATTTTATGCAGTCACGCAGCGGCATAGTCACACAACGCCGCATCTCCAATTTTCATTAACCCAACTTTACCGACGCAGTCACGCAACGACGTCTCTGGCTATCGTTTTCGATCATTTCCTCAGCGGGAACAATATTATTGTTGAGATATTATTTTATCCTTCCCTTCTTTATTCTAATTCGGACTTATCTGATTTTTGAATGAGTAAACTGTAATTCTGAAAATGTTGTTGCTTAGAATGAGTAGATCTGAAAATATTTGGTCTTAATCTAAGATCAATTTCTCTTCTCTTTCGTGTCATTGGAATGGATACATGATATATATATATATATATATATGAGTTTATCTTCAATTTTTAAAATAGTAAATTGATGACCTCATTAATTCATTTAGTATTAGTAGGTAAGATTCGTAAGAATAAAATGACAACTTCATTTCTAAACATGCCATTAGAATAGATACATAGTTATTTGAACTACATAATTAATGAAAAAGCTATTCTGATTCAAATAGTTAATGTAAAAACTATTCTGAAAACGCTATTTTAATTCAACTTTCATTTTTTTTCTCAGCGAAAGAAATTTATTAGCAGAAGTAGGTAATAATAATTACCTACCACACAAAGAACAATTACGAACAACTCTAAAGATTAGTCATCCAGTAATTGGAGTAAAAGAAGATCAAAAATTGGAGCGAATAACACTGCACAATTTTCGAAATTGAGAGAGAGTCTTAGGGGGTGATTTCTCTAGCGTAGGAGAGAGAAATTGACTCCTTATTCTCCTTTTATAGGTATAGTGGGCTAGGATATAGCTTCTAAGGAGAATGAATTAGATCCCAAGTAATAAAACCATATCCTCACATTTATCTGTTGCAGTTACAACTATAATTCAAATTCAAATTTGATCAATTATGGGCTTGGACAAATTCATAGTTAGATTAAATTAATTTTCAAGTCTCATTTTGGGCCCAATTAAATTTAATTAATTGGCTGGCCCACCTTTAGACTTAAATTAATTAATTTAAATTAATTTGTTTTACAATTAATTACTCCATGTAAATGCAATAAAGTGCAGTTCCATTATATATATTTATAGACTCCACTATAGGATAAATATTGAACTCATCTTGATTCATTCGAATTACGGATGTAACCTTTTTATCATTAATTATTTCCCGCGTTTAAGATTTTCTAAATCCATTAATTAGTTGAGTTTGCTGACAACTCACAATTAACTAATATATTTATTCGTGAGTGATCCAGTTCAGACCTTTAATATTACATATGTAATAAATTCCCAACCGGCCGGGTTTCTTATGTAATAAATATTTCTGAATGTCTCACGCGGATTTAATCAACTCGTGTAACCGAGATGCGATTTTTGTACGACTGACAGTCGAGTACTTCTGGCTAAGCCAATCACTACCGCCCAAGACATCACTATTTAGAGTTACGAAAAACCCACAAGCGTAGATGAATCAAAGTAGCGTATAATCAACTGCCTATACTAATGTCATCATCACAGATTAAGAAATAAACTAATTTCCGAGACCTCGTTCTAAGTATCAGCACGTTAGAACTTATCTCACTCTGAAACCTCTCAATATGTATACGCAAAATATTTGTATCCGCTTATAAATACCGACATCATTCTGCGGGCTAAGGTCAGCTCTCGCATCAAATGATATCGCAGTCTTTACCGACTAGACTGTGACTTTATATTACAAAGGAGCCGATTGTGTTAAATTCTGTGATCATCGATCCACCACACAGTTTACAATTGTAATAAATAGACTTGTTTGCAATTCAATATATAACAATAATAAATAACAAACCAATGATATAAACATTTATTCTCATTATGTTTTAAGGTATACAAACCCTAACATTATGGACACAAATAATGTTACCCATCATGTTATATATTAATGTGTCAAAAATATTTAATAACTCCATTTTCAGTTTCTGAACGTTTATAGTAATAAATAAAATTTTACAAATTATATGAAAATATAGAATTTCTTGTGTAAATTTTTTCGACATTCTTAACTATTTTTTATGTGATAACATGTCGGAGACAACTACAAATGTGTCGGAAGGTGGAGTTGTACTACATGATGATGAAAAGAAATTCGGAAAAAAAAAATCTTATGTGATTAATTTGGCTGCACTTCACTAAATACACGGATTAAAACGGCACGGCAAGTGCTTACTTTAACTACTGTAAGAGTGATTATTGTGAAAATACATTAAAAAATATTTCGCCTGCTATGATGAAACATCTCAAGAAATGCAAAAAATAAGCATGTAGATGTCGGTCATAAACATCAACACTTGTCTTTTGTTTCCAATTGTTGAAGGTGAGGACGATTTTTTAAGTGAACTTGTGAGTTGGAAATTTGATCAGGATTTATGTAGGCAGAAATTGATTGAGATTATTATTAAAGATGAATTACCTTTTAAGATTGTTGATGGTGAATGTTTTAGGGAGTGCTAGGACCTTGCAGCCTAAGTTTAAGATTATATCTAGGTGGACAATCTCAAGGGACTGTTATTAGTTATATCTTGATGAAAAGATTAAGTTTCATATTTTTTTCATAGAAAGTGGTCAAAGTGTTTGTATTAATAAAAACACTTGGTATAAGTTTGATAAGTATTGGGGAGATCAACGTGTGTATTACTGCTCACTTTATTGCTAAATAGGATTAAACAAAAGAATAATCAATTTTTGCACAATAGAGAGGTACAAAGATGATGATTTGGGTAGACAGATTGATACATGTTTGCGTGATTGGGGGATTGTTAGTGTATTTGTTGTAACCGTTGATAATGCTTATTCAAATGATATTTGGCTGTCTCTTTTGAATACCAAGTTTTATGAGAGGGGTTGTTGTGTAAATTCTTTCACATGCGATGTGTGGCTCATATAATTGCTCTAGTTGTTAATGATGGATTGAAAGAAATTGAAACTTCACTTAAGAGGATTAGAGAAGCGGTAAGATTTGTGAGGCAATCTCCCTTGAGGTTGATCAAGTTTAGGGAATGTTGTAAAAAAGAGAATATCTCGTGTAAGAGTTTTTTATGTCTGGATACACCTACTAGATGGAACTCAACACTTCTAATGTTGAGCCTGACTTGCAAGTTTGAAAAGACATTTGAGGCTTATAGTGTGAAAGATCCTTACTTTGAGATTGATCTTGCTGATGGTGATGGTGTTCCATTGAGTACGGATTGGGATAATGGGAGGAGAATGTGTGAGCTTCTCGTTGCTTTTTTTATTTGACAGTTAGAATCTCTGGCACAAAATATGTTACATCTAATAAATTTTTGCACGAGATTACTTCTATTAGTACTATGTTGAGTGATTGGATGTTCAGTGATGATGAAGATGTCAGGTCCATGGACACAAAAATGAGGGCAAAATATGATAAGTATTGGGGGGATCCACATAAGATTAATCACATAATCTTCTTGATTGTTGTTGTTGACCCTAGGTATAAGTTTGAATTTATTGTGTATATACTAGTTCAAGAATGGGGTGAAGAAGTTGAACGAAAGTGGGCAAATGGGTTATGAATAGCTTGCATGAGTTGTATAATGCTTACAAAGAAATTCATCAACCCACAACCACCACTGCTACACAATCTCAATCTACAAGGCCAAAAGAACCATCTCAAAATTCTAATAAGTGTGTCATTATTGAGAGATTTAAAAGGCAAAAAGGTTCAAGTTGGATCAGGCGGAAAGAGGAGAGTCGCTTTTAAGCGAAACAAACAGTTCTATTTATGGATATTCCAGGGAAACGGTAAGCAATACTTTATATCCGACTTTCCTCAATAAGGAAATCCGCGATCAAGCAAGAAAGTAGCCCAACTTCGTACATGATTGACAAAGTGACACCATTTCATGCTTTTACCTTGAGAAGGTGGGAAGTAAGATCCCGAAGATACGAGTCGAAGTATTGCATTCTCTATCCGCCCGACAGCAACAGAGGGGGTTCAAACAAGCCCGGTTCATTGATCTATGATGTCAGGTGGAACTAACGAAGCAAAGCCTACTTGGTTATCCTACCTACCCTAGGTGGAAAGGGAGTAAAAAGTAACTTTCTCCGAAGATCTTCCGATTCTTTGGCTTCCTGCCTGAGCTGCTATTCCCCGATTGACCAACCTTCTGCTAATCCCCCTTGCTTTGTTGTTGAATCTCCTTGCGCGATACTGAACTGAAGGTCGAGTAACTAACTAGAATGATAGAAGTTCCATGCCAACGTCATCTAAACTTTTCTACCACTTCTTCAAATAGAGGAGAAACCAAGGAATAGTCGGGACCTGCAGATTACGAAATAACGAAAAAGTAAAAGTCACTGAGATGCAATTAACTAGACTACTTCTAATATCAGAGAAAAGAGATCTTAAAGGAGATCTTCTATAATTTCGCACGTGAGGGGTGATTTCTTGGTTTCGTCTAGTCATTAATTGTTATAGATGAATTTGATGTATAGTGTAACGAGATTGTTTTATCTTCAAATGATGAGAGCTTCAATATTTTGATGTAGTGGAAGTTTAACCAAGACCGATTTTCGGTTCTTTTTTATCTTGCTCGAGATGTGTTTGAAGGAATTCGGATGAGGTGGTCGTGAGTCGCATAATCCACAAGTCAAATAATTCAAATAAAACATGCAATTCTAATTCAAATACCACACATGGAGAAATTAAATTGCAGAATTAAATTTAATACCTCTTTTTTCGCAAAACCTCCGCTTGTGGAGAGACGAATTGTATCGTCGGCTACGAACCGCAATCCACTTCGGATCTGACCAATGAAGCTTCAAGCCTATGACCCTCACCTACAGTTCGACTAGTGGGCGATAATATGCCGGGGTTTATCAAAAGGTTGAAATACATTGAATTTGAAAAATACAAACTGAGTGTGTAGTGTATGTAGACAAAAACATGCACTAAAGGTGTAGTGTGTGAGTAGCTGATTTGCACAACTTGATGAAGTATAGAAATCGGCCCCCACCCTTCTTATTTATAGATGTAATTTAGGGCTAGATTAGGGCTTCAAAGGAGAATGAGTCTGAATCTCCTAACATAAGACCAAGTCCAACCTTATTTCTAATATTTTCATATCCTCTTAAAAGACCAAGAAAAATCTTAACTTAAATTAATTAATTAATAACTAAGTCAATTTGATCCGATTAATTTCAATTAATTGACCCGGTCAAATCTTGATTTTGATTAATTAATTGACCAAGTTAATTTTGACTCCAAATAATTACTCTAGAAAATACAATAAAATATAGATCTTATATTAATATTTAATCGACTAAACTATATGATAAATATTGAACTATCTACGCCCACTCGAATTACAGATGTAATCCTCCTTTTATCATTAATTATTTTTCGCGTTTAAAATTTTAAATCCATTAATTAATTGAGTTCGCTGACAACTCAAAATTAATTAATATATATTCTTCGTGAGCGTTCCGGTTCAGACATTAATTATTATATATGGATTAAATTCCAACCGCCCGGGTTTCTTATATAATAAACATTTTTGAATGTCTCATGAGAATTTAATCAAGTCGGGGTTACTGAAATGTGATTTCATGGGATAACAATTGAACATTTCTCGCTACACCAATCACCACTACCCAAACATTACTATATAGAGTTGCAAAAAACCCGCAAGTATAAATGAATCAAATCAGTGCACAGCCGTGTATACTAATGTCATCGTCACAGATTAAGAAATAAATAATTTATGAGGCATCGTCCTTAGTAACAGTACGAAAAATTTATCTCACTGTGAAATCACACAATATATATATATATATGTGCAAGCATGTCTGACAGCATATATATATACCGATATCGTTATGCCGACTAAGGTCAGCTCTCGCATCGAATGATACTGCCACCTTTACCGACTAGACTGTCCAAGTCTGTCTAGGTTGTGAACTTTATTCTACAAAGGAGCCGACTGTGTCACCTTCTGTGATCATGGATCCATCACACAGTTTACAATTGTAGAAAAAATGGACTTGTTTGCAATTAAATAATAATTCAAAATAAATCACAAACCAATGATAGAAATATATATTCACATTAAATGAAATAAGAAACAAATATGTTATAAAGTCTAAGCATTAAATATGCTTTGAAATATACAAACCTAACAGTGTTGGTTGTCCCAATATCTATGGTGACTTCTGAATATGCTTTTAGTACCGAGGGAGAATTCTCGACTCTTTTAGGAGTTCTTTAACTCCTTCAATTATCTGATCACTCATTTGCACTCAAGATTGGCTAAAAAAGGCAAAAGACAAAATCACAACTGAAGAAACTATCGAAGAGAAACAAAAACATGAAGAATGTATCATTTTAATACATTTTTCCATTATCTATATATGTGTTGCTTGTGTTATTAAATGTTTGTCTAATTTGAATCTTATTATGTAAGTTTGAAGAACATTTCCATCAATGAAAAGAGTGAAACGAATGTGACTCAATTTCTACATAGATTGAAGAATTTCAAGAAGATAATGTTGTGAAGCTTCTGGTGGAACTTAATCAATCCTTTAATGGGTTGTTTATCAAGTCAAAAGTAATGTAAAGTTATTGAAGCCTTGATCAAGCAAAAGAACTAGCTCAAATGCCTAGATATGGGGAGATTGATATTTTGATAGTGCATGCTCGCGTGATATGACTGGAATGAAACGCCATCGAAAAGATTTCACACTGATTGATGGTGATATTGTGACATATGGAAGCAGTGCATACGGAAAATTCACTATAGTTGACACGTTGAATGTAGTTGGATTCCCAAATCTTAAAAACGTAAGCTTCATGGATGTATTGGTCGCAAATTTGATCAACATTAGCGAATTATGTGATGAGAACCTGCTAGTTAAATTCAACAATAATGTGTGTGACATGTACACTCCTGATGGATCATTAACCATGAGTGGAAAAAGATCGAGCAAAAACTGCTACCTCATCCAAGAAGAGCAATTCTTTGCGACTACCTACCATGATGTTACCAAAAATTTTGTTGATTCAGTCTTGTGGCACCAGAAATGACCACACAAATTTTCGGAATCTCCGAAAGTTCTAATGATTTGAGGTTGTCCATGGACTACCTACCATAATGTCAATAATTTTATGAATTTTATGAAACGTTCCATTCCTGTCAAATTTTGACGGATAACAAACTAATTTGAAAATTTTCTTAATGTACAATTTTCATAGAATTTAAAAAAATTTTGAAAAATATATTTTTACGTGATTTTTATGCGTGATATATACGTATGTTATTTTCAATTAGTTTTTACTTTTTCATGATAACTTTGTAGAATTACATTAAAATCGGTTTTTCTTTCTTTTTATGTGATTGTGAGAAACATTTTTTTTATAGATGAGAAGGCTTAACTCAATTAGTGAGACATTTCTCTCTTTTTATTGGATTACATTTAATTCAAATTAAATAGGATTGTGTCATGGAAGATACGAACTCAAAACTATATTGATATCTATTGTTTAGTGTATTCTTGTTACGTTTTTAGCTCGTTGTGTAGTGTCTATGTCTTTGTTTTTTATGTTTTTCGTATTGTTTTTGTTCGTCTTTACGCCGATTCTTGTTTTGTAGTGTATTACGCAGGATGGAGTGGAAGATGATGATTTGAGCTAGGATTAATGCTGAAAAGACCATTAATGCAAAGTCGGGCGAGGAAGACTTGAACGAGCATGGAATGAGAAGGAGACGAGCACAACAAGGAGCTGACGAGTGCAGCCAGCGATCGCTGGGCTGCAGAAGCAGACGAGGACAGAAGCACGCACCCAGCGATCGCTGGGAAGTTTTCTATAACGGGACATAAGGGTGTAGCCAGCGACCGTTGGCTAGCAGTTATGTGCGTGTTTTAATTGTTCTATGCGTCATTTTCAGAGACAACCCCCTATGTAACTTGAATACAATTCTCAAACACCAGATTTTATTGCTTTCTTAGTTTAGGATGTTGTGAATTCCGATGGATTGAAGTGGAATCCGAGTTTGGATCCTTACGTTTCAAGTAGTAAGCTTCATTTCTATGGTTTTCGTTTGTGATTCTACCATGTATATCATGCTTGGCTAGATCCTAGGATTGGTTGTTTATGTTCTTATTTGTTATTTGATTGATGTATGCTCGTTGATTAACTTTTTTTGTATGGAAATTAGTGCTTGATCACCATTAATTTCATATGTATAAGTTAAGTAGACTGATCATCTACTTGACAGGAGACCTAGGGTTAATCAACATTATTCTTAAACCGGAAACGTGAGAATAATAATTTATATAAGATTAAGTAATTACTAAATATGTGAATTTTATACGAAAGTTAAGATCACGACTTAGTGTATTAATACGGAAGTAATTTGCTAGGCAACCTTTAGTGTGCTTGATCGAGTATGAATGCATGATCAATTAGACATTGAATAGGAATTAAACACCTGGTTCTAAAGCTTCAATCCGTTGGTATTCATTTTTTTAATTGCTTTTTGTTTATTTATTATTTCATCTCATAGTCATAGTATGTTTAGGATTTATGTTTGCATATTAGTACTAGCATGTAATAGCCCTGCATAGTCTTATTTTGAGATACGACATTCGGGTTGACTAACACGTATTGCGTTTTATTTAATTAATTTGAGATACGTTTATAGTCGAACATCTATATTGATCCTCTCTTTAAAAATATCATTTTGTTCTAAAAAAATTATGCTATCTACCTCGTCTCA
This sequence comes from Leonotis leonurus, assembly GCA_026898415.1. Lineage (NCBI taxonomy): Eukaryota > Viridiplantae > Streptophyta > Magnoliopsida > Lamiales > Lamiaceae > Leonotis > Leonotis leonurus. Next base: position 163,659 of record JAPKLX010000148.1, on the reverse strand, counting down.
CTCAATTGTGTTAGGCTAACATTTGCGTGCGTGTATATATTAGTTGTAGCTGAATGATTAGTATTCCAAAAGAAATAATTTGGATTCAAGTACACTAGACCACAATATTTTAGATTTAGTTGTTAAAGAAAAATAACAACAAACAATTATATAAAGCTCCCACCATTTACCTTCTCGGAAAGGGAAAGCTCACCATTTACTTTAGAAATTACCAATTCCCAACAATTAAATTATTAACTATTCGTATCTATTTTAGCTCTAGTGGTCAAGATTCTAGAAGCTCTAGATTTTGGATTTAGGCATCTTTAAATATTTTAATATATGTCTCATTTGATGCTATTTTTTTTTATTTATGTTAAATAGCTATATTATGGATGACCATACATTAATATTATTATAAATTATTATTAATAAAATAAAATTAATTTTTAATTATATTGTTATATCATTTTAAATTCTAAACCTAATTAACAAATTATAATCCACAAATAAAAAATTAATAAATTTTTATAAAAAAATTACTACATTCGTCCACGAAAATCTTACATATTTCTCTACTTTATTTCGTGCATGAAAAATTTGCACACTTCTATTTTTAATAATTATACTCATATTAATATGAGATCCACCATTAACTTTCTAATCACTCGCATTATATATTTTTCATTATAAATAATGTAGACCAACATTTCACTCATAACATATACTCACTCCGTCCACGAAACTTTTTCTCACTTTAAACCTTTCATTTATAGTAAGTGGACTCACATCATACTCACTGCACACAATTCAATTTAAAATAATACATTAAGTGGGACCCAATCAAAATCAATCACTAACTTTTCTTTCACTCACATACATATTTAATTTATAAATATTGTGAGACTCTTATTTCACCCACAATACATTCAAATCACTCATGCCGAATTAAAATGTGCAAATTTTTCATAGACGGATGAAGTATGATATATCAAATTATTTACAGATGTATTAATAACTTCTGCGGCAGGCGAATGATCATTTATATATTTTTGTTGTGATGAATTTATTTTATACCACGATTTTAATTGTGAAAGATGTGAATAAAAAAAAATCAAAGAATGATAAAATTGTGAATCTTTAATTTTTTTTTTTATCTCATTGTAATATTGATCAGGTGTTGATTGATTCATTGAGTTAATGATTAGCAGCTTCAACATAGTGATTGATGCATATGAATTTACTCTAAACAACTCAAAACAATATACACATAGATTTTAGTAGTATTTTGATTCTGATCCGTGAATCGTAATATGACATTTGAATTCGCAAAATTATTAACTAATAGTTCGATCACGGTTGGATTCTAAAACTAAACAATGAACACCTTCAAAGTCCAACTACTTGAAAAATCACATTAAATCATGAACAATAAAAAGACAACGTTTAAAAAGAACTAAATTAACAAATCGAAGTAGACCTCAAATCACATTTATTTCTTTATTTGATCAGATGAAAAGCTAGAGTTATGTAGGAAAAACATGATTGAGTATTTCCAAAATGTGAAAATTTCTAACTACGTAGAATAATGTCTTCAAAATTCTAAAATGAAGTGGTCTCCAAATGGATGAAATTTAAATGTGGAAACAAGCAAACTTGTTCCTGAAAAAACTAAAGTAAAAGTTGCCTCTCTCTCTCTCTATTTATCCTCAACTATTGCTCCCATAACCATTTCTTTATGCTTTTCATGAAAAACAAAATCTCCTAACAAAAATTTCCCAAAAAGGAGAGAAATCTAAACATTGGAAGAGAATGTAGAGTGAAAAACCTTATTTTGTCTTCCAATTATCCACTCAAGACTCCTCTCAAGAGATGAATGATCATCATCTCCATCAAAATCCAATCCCCCACCGCCGCCGCCTCTGTCTCTGCATCCTAGCCGCGGAGGCAACCGGAATGAGAAGGCCCTTCTAGAATTTTCCATCGCTGCAGCACTATCCCTATCTCTCCTCCCACTCAACCAAATCTTTGACATAGAAAAACTATCCCTTTTACTATTAGAAATGCACTTGCTATTCTCACCATCACCGCCATTTTCATTTTCAATAACCTTAAACAAATCGAAATCCCTCCTTGAATCGCATCCGCACTCGGACATTGCTGTCCAATGCTGCCCTAATCTACCTTTCTTGAAAGACTGCTTTTTCACTTGAGTTTTAATAGCAACTTTAAGTGATGAATCCTCATCTAAAACATAAGCGAATGATCCCATGGAAAAACACCTCCTCGCCTCTGCTCCGCCGCCGTCGTCCACGGTGGCGTCGACATTCTGGAATTTCCCTAGCTTCACCGCCACCATTCTCTCTCCTATAATTCCACAATTTTTCTGCACTCGATCATCACGAATCTGCCCCAAATCAGTATTATCATCACAAGTCGCAGGAGATTCTCTCGAATTCTCACTGCTAACTGCAGATTCAAGAACCCTAACGACTGGAGAGAGAAAGCCTCTGCCTTGATGATCCAAATCTTGGGCCAAACTTGCTCTGCAAATGGGGCAAGTGGAGTGGGAGAGGAGCCACGTGTCGATACAATCCACGTGGAAGGCGTGGCTGCACTTGGGCAGCAACCTAAGCTCATCCTCAACCTCAAACTCCGACAAGCACACAGCGCAATCGAAGGGGTCTTTAACGCCCACGATCTCTTTGTAATAGAATATTGGGAGTGAATCAATGAAGGATTGGTCGAGGCCAGAATCGTGGAGATGGAAGAGGTGCTGCAGCTGGCCTTGAAGCACAGTGAGGCCTTCGATATCGTCGGAGGAATCTCTCATCAAAGAGGGGTTAAAAAGGAATCTGACGAGGAGGTGGAGTAGCCCAGAAATAAAGAAGATGACTGCGAGGATTATGATGATTAACAGAATGCTAGGGCTGATTCTGGTGTTCAAGGCGTAGGCATTTGACTGTGGGGAAGGAATTGAAGGAATTGAAGGTGAGTGTGAGGAAGAAAGGAAGGTCTCTTTGATTTGAAGAACCATTATTTCTCTCTTTTTTATTCTTGAGAACTTTGGTGAGAAGGGATCATCAATATTGGAACTTTGTGAAAAAATTAGAAGATTTAAGGTGTCCCATCCGACTAAAATGTGAAGATTTAATGAGAGAGATTTGAAATGGGGTGCAAGCAATAAAGTATAGCAGCTGGGGCGCCATTATCAAGGGGTGTAATTAGCCTAAAAACTTGCAATCACAAGTTAATGAGTGCATGTTAAAGTAATTAGGAAATTAATTAGTACTTCATCAAAGCTTTGGTTGACTTTGGGAAGAGGCCACTTATTGTGTTTTCCTATATCGTATATCGGTACTATTATATATATGAGTTAATATATTTTAAACAATAAAATCATCACCGCCAATGTTCACCCAAGTCTCTTACACCGAGTCTAGTTAAAAATGGATATACTTCCTTTTGAACTGCCTGATCATTAGAAACGAGAATGAATCTACAGACCTATCACATTCGCCACATCTTTCAAAAATTTTCACAACTAGTAATTGTGTACCGTGCATTGCACGGAAAAAAGAATTATAATTTATTTTATAGGGTAAAAATTGAAATTATCCAAAACCTAAAACATGTATGTTAAATATGACCAAAACCTAAACTAACATGTATGAAATACCCATTTTATCAAAAGTGTTCCAAATTTGTCTCTCTTTTTTCTAAATTTCAACACCCATCTAACGGTACACTCTCTTTTTTGACCATTGGGGCCCACTTGGAATATGTTGTTGGAGAATTAAACCAACCATCAATTCTTCCTCTTCTTCTTCCTCTTTCCACCGTCAGCCATCTTCTTCCTCTTTCCACCGTCGGCCACCGCCCTCTCCACCGCCAAGAAGCATCTCTCTCCACCGCCAATTGTCCCACACAGCCCCATTCCTCTACTCTCCACACTACATTCACCACCGGTGGAAGAACATCATCTTGAAGAATAACCACCGGCGGGCTCCCTCTTGTGCACAGCACCTCCGAAGCTCCAATGGCCAACTCCGACAACGAAATTCCCCAACATATTCAGGTAATCTTCAATCCTAACCACAATTCATTCCAATTTGGTGAAGAAATATGGATTTACAACCGGTGTTTGTGTGTTAGTGAACTGTTTTCATTACATAATATAGCTAGTCAACTGTTTGTGTGTTATATTTCGTGTTTTACTCTTTTCATTACATAATATAGTTGTATATCATGTGTATCACCGGTTTATGGTACAACCGGTGGCACAAGTGCACCAACCGGTGGTGATGCCAACCACCGGTTGCAGCATTCTCTTATGCCTGGACCACCGGTTGTAGGCTTTTTAAGCATATAAGTGTGTTCTGATTCTGAAAGTGCTACAACCGGTGGTCAAATGTCAAGGGAGAGCAACGACCGGTGGTGGTTCCCTTCCACCAGTGGTAGCTCTCCCTTGACATTTGACCACCGGTTGTTCCTTATTTTTGCTTATATATATTTTTAGTTGCATTAAAATATCTCGTGTCTAATTAAATGTCAAAATTTTATAGGAATCGGAGCGTCCGTGGTACCGTCGGCCCGAATTAGTGAACCGGGTATCACAGGTGAACACATACTACAGGGTTGGCCTGCTAGAGATTGTCAGGGACACACTTATCGAGGTCGGGGGCCACGAGCTGCTCGAGAGGTTTCGGAACGGGCCGTTTGGCCATTTTATCGGCTGGACATCGGGCACGCTTTCTTCCCAGGCGATACATAGCCTCACTTGCCGCGCTATCTGGTCGGTGCGGGGTATCTGGTTCCACATCAACGGATCTGATGTGCAGTACACGGTGCAGGACCACGCACTGATCATGGGTTTGAGATTCGGGCCGTCGAACTTCGACAGTACGGCCCCCTGCGATCCGAGCGATGTACGTCTATTTCGGATTGCGTGTGGCGGCGATCTACGTATGACCGTTGCGGACTTGGTGAACCGCTTTAAGGGCGGAAGACGGATCCCCGGCGCCGATGACGATATCTACATCGGCATAGCCCACGTGCTCGTTGCATATATCTTCGTCTTTGGGCAAGACGGCCAGAGGGTAGCTTTCCTGTGGCTTTGGGCACTAGCCGGCAACATGGAGAGATTCTACTGGTATCCTTGGGGTGCGTACTCTTACAAGATCCTACGGAACTATGTGAGGAAGATGCCGGACAACAAGAAGTATCACTTTTACGGCCCGGCATGGGCATTGATGATATGGGGATTCGAGGTGATTCCCGGGCTAGGAGAGTTCGCCGGTAGAGCCCGTGGAGGCGAAGGTTTGTATCCGAGATGCCTTCGGTGGAATTTTTGGAAGAACCCGGATACTGCGGACTTGCACGCTTTCTTCGAGGATTTGGAGGTATTTTAATAATTAGATTCGTATTAATTTCAATTTCGTATTGTTATTTGTTATTTAATATACTTATAATTCTCGTGTTTGATGCAGGTATATGATATGAACAACTTAGAGATTGAGCAGGACGAGATGGAGCTACCGTGGACCGTGTCTGTCCGGTGCCCGAATCCGATCACGGTGCAGTATGCTCCGCTGACCAGCCTTACTACGAGGAATCCGGCCGATGTGCGTCGTGCTAGACATCCGCCGCCACCTGTAGTGATGGAGGAGGTTCACGGTCCTCGATCTACACGGAGATCGGGACCGTCAGTGGTTGAGGAGATCCCCGAGCCGTCAGAGAGACCACCTCGACGATGTCGTTCACGACTGCCTCCCACTGATTCTTCATCGAGCAGCAGTGGAGGTCGTCCTCCGAGACGTTCCACTGGTGATGCTGGCCGCATCAGTCGGTCTGAGCTTGCAGACTTAGAGAGGCAGATGCAGAGGCATATCGATACCCGGATGGATCAGGTGCAGAGGAACATCGATTCCCGGTTTGACCAGATGAAGAAGTGGATGACAAGTCTGGTTGACAAGATGATGTGTGGCACGTCACGACGGAGTTCTCCAGTGATCGATACTCGGAGACGCAGCCCGCCGATTACTGACTCGACTCGTCAGTCGGATGCTACAGCTGGCGATGATCATGCTCGACCATCTACCGCCTCGTTGCCCGAGCACTTGAGCACGATACCCGAGACATCAGGCTCATATCCGGAGCACTTGTCTGGACAGATCGGATCGATGGCCCCGCCGATATACACAGAGGCTGTCATACCCCCCAGCTCGGGTACGATCTTCACTTCAGCTGCCGAGGACTTGGCGAGAGCTTTTGGATTAGATATCCCCCAGTCCAGCTCTTTTGCGCCGTCCAGCTCTTATGCGCCGTCCAGCTCTTTCGATCCATCGGCGATCGATGCTCCATATGTGACGATGCGGGAGTCCACATCTTCTTTTCAACCCCAACAGGTAATTTTATTTTTTTTCGCTTTATTTCACCTATTATCTAGTTTCAGTTTTCTAAATTTTTGCATTAATTTAAAGTTACCCGCGATGGGGCACATTGATAGTGACTTTGTGCCCGAGGAGGAGTTCATTCAGGAAGAAGTTCAATACGAGCCTCCACAGGAGCCTACTTATCCAGACGAGGTCACATGCCAAAAATTCAAACGTTTTAGGGGGATGTCTTGGAAGAAGTCAGTGATTACCATCGAGACTGAGTATCCTTTGACAGTTGGATGGTTCAAAAAGATGATCGACTTCGAGAAAAATTATTTTTGTGAGGTAAAAAACTTTTAAAGTCGAGTTTTCATGTGATTTACATTACATTTCATAGCTTAACGACATTTTTTTTACAGACAGTCGACCTGTATATGATGGCACTTCAATCGAGATTGATACGGGGCGACCACGTTTATCCCGGTCAAATGAAGGGAAGAACCATCATTTGCACAACCGAGTATTTCGTAAGTTATGAATATGCATGTTTTATAGTTTGTAGTGGTATTTATTTAAATGATATTGATTTTGCAGAGGAAACTAGAGCATGGGTACGAGACTTGCCTCGCGGATATGAAGAATCAAGGGGTCCAGTTCGAGCGATGGCATTTCACCGAGAGTAGGATAGACCTTAACTGGAAGCCAGCAACTAGGTTGTTGGAAGTCATTCATGGCAAAAGATCGGGATCCACGTCCATGGAGTGGTGGAACGCGACAGAAGTATGTTTTAAAGTTTTTTAATTTATATGTGATATATGCATGTTTTATAGTTTTATAATTATGAATATGCATGTTAGCATGTTTTATATTTTTTTAAATTATGCATATGCACCTGTTTTAGTTTTTAAATATATTTGTGATATATGAATGTTTTCTAATTGTAGGTGATTTTTCCTATATTTGTTCAAGAGCACTTTGTCGTTGTAGTTGCGGATTTGCAGAGTCGTACACTGATGTTGTACGACTCTAATATTCGCAACATTACAAACGACATTTATACTTCCCGGATCCATGCATTGAGGCCACTATATTACGGTCTTCCAATAGTGATGAAGTATTCAGGTTATTATCAGATGAACACACACAACATTGTCCGTAGTGATGACCTATTCACATGGAAGCTCGCTGACGCTGTTTATCAATATAATCAAGTAGATAGTCACAGTTGCGGGCCAATCGCTTGCATGGCCGTCGAGCGACAGATTAGTGGATTCCCAACGGTCGCGTGGGGCAATACACATGTCAGATTGTATCGTAAAGTTGTAGCTTCTCATATTTTTAGTCTTTGCGACATTAGAGACATTTAGTTTTTGTAACGTTAATGAAATATAAGTTTTTGGTAAATACATTTTTATTAATATAATTTCAAAGTTGATCACTACTTCCAATTATTATTATAAATGTATGTTGTCTATTTAATCAACTAATATTACTAAATAGTAGTAGTAAACATTTAAAAACTAAAATAAATGTATGTAGTCTACTTAATAAACTAATATTAACAAATAGTAGAAGTAAACATTTAAAAACTAAAATAAAACATAAGTTGTCTATTTAATCAACTAATATTAATAAATAGTAGTAGAAAAACATGTAAAACCTAAAATAATGCAAAAAAAGATTTGGGGTTAGTAGGGTTCGAACCCAGGACCATGCGCGAGAGGGGTGTTTATTGGAGCGAGAGATGCCAGTCGAGCTAGAGCTCTTATTCGTTAAATTTACAATTATAAATCATTATAAGCTTAACAATTGCAATCAACACAAAATCAACAAATGAAACACAATTCATTATAAACTAATCATATCCGAATGATATTACCAATTCAAATTAGGCAATAATATCAATTAGACAACTATTAAACATCCAAATAATACGAATTCAAATTTCCAAATAATAACAACTAAAAAACTAATAATCATCCTCTACCTGAGGGCAATTACAACTAGAATGATCGGTCATGCCACAATGACAACATCCTCGACTTCCTCTACTTCTTCTTCTCGATGTCTCACCTCCTGATCTATGTCTACTAAGTCTCGGTCGACTAGGCATTCTTATAGCTTTATTCGGCAACACTTGCACATTTGCCACATCGACCGGTAGATCCCAAGTACTCTTATGAGGTACATGTACAATCTGTACTCTATAGGTTGCTGCCCACGCTTCTTGGCTGTAGAATTTCGCAATAAATTGAGGTGTCGGCAGTCCGGCATTACTGAATAAAAAAAATAATGATAAGACACAGATTATGAAAAACTAAATTAAAATTCGCTATAAAGAAAATTAATACGTACTTTATCGCCGCGATCGCATGGGAACAAGGAATTATATCAAACTGAAACTCCATGCACTCACATGTCAATGCCTTCAGATCAACCGTAACCGGCCTACTACTTTTCACAACCTTAAATGTATTACAATCCACACGATTTACCGTGTATGCACGAGATCTCTCAATCTGCACTTGCAACTTTCGTCTGACCTCTGCAGGAAATTCATGAAATTCCTGAGCTATTTTCTGACGCCTTCCATCAAACCATTCTTCCATAATAAGTCTCACTGCCTCCACACATGAGCAGATAGGAAGTCGTCGAGCCCACAATAAAGTTTTGTTGAAGCTTTCGGCTGCATTAGAAGTTAGAAAACTATACCTCCGGACAGGGCACATCGATCGAGCCCACTTGGCAGGCCCAACACTCATCAGATAGTCGTATGCATTAGGCTTTGATGCTTGTATCGCGCTCATTGCTCTATTGTATTCGTGTTTCCTGTATGTGTATGCGGCTTTCTGAAACAAACCAACAGTGGTCTTACCAAATCGTTTAATCTTGCCTCTAAGATGATAGTAGCACAAACAGTGTTTCGCTTCAGGAAACACGATGCCGACGGCATGCTCAATCGACACGTGTGCATCAGATACAATCACGGTGTTCGGCGTGCTACCATACGCGCTCTTGACTCTAGAAAGAAACCATAACCAAGACTCGTGATTCTCTATCGGCCCAATACCAAATGCCAATGGGAACACATGCTCGTTTGCATCCTTCGTTACTGCAACAAATAGGATGCCATTGTTCTTGCCCTTAAGGTGAGTGCCATCCACGACTATCACAGGCCTCATGCACAAAGCAAACACGGCTCTACAAGCTCCAAGAGCGACAAATAAATGTCTAAATCTTCCATCAGGGCCGACATCGAGATCAGTGAGTGTACCTTGATTCATCACTTTAAGCATATGCAGATACCCAGGCAACAGCTGAAATGACTCCTGATACTTGCCGTAAATCATCTCCAAAGCCTGATTCCTCCCCCTGAGCACAACATCGTAACTCACATCCATGCCGAAACACCTCCTAAGCTCCTCCTGAATAGCCTTCGGTCTCATGATCTCATTTGCATTGCGCATCTTCTTTGCAAAATAAGCACCTATCACCTTCGAGTGAACATTTCTCGGAGCAATATTAGCTATGTCATCGACACATGTGTGATGTGCGCAAAACTCCGACACGGCCCACATACCTCCATGACAATGAGCACGCAACATGAACGAGCAGTCAGAAGACGATTTGCAGACCCAGTGCAGTCGATATGTGTCTGATCTAATGACTCGGTACTCAGCTCGTCTCTCCAGGTTCCACATTCCAACAGCAATATTCAAGTCTTCCTTGTCGTTGTAGATCGACCCCTCTGCTAATTCTTCAAGTGTAGGGTTTTCCTCGACCAACACGTCACATGTCGATGTCAGAGCATTAGGAGGGATCATTGGAACCATCCAATTACTTAAACAACCTTCTGTGTTAGGATTGTACTCCACATCACCATCGACATCCGGATACATCATCTCAAGGACTCTTCTCATACCTCCTACCTCGTGCATCCATGCTGCGAATTCCGCGAATGTAGCACTATTCAAAGCACCGAGTCGTTCTTCTTCGAAAACGGACGAAGAACGCTCAGAACTGCCTTCAGAAGCTACATAATCATCATCATCATCATCGTCATCATCACCATCTGGACATGTGTTCAGATCAGGAATTCCAGTTGGCTGGTGAAACCATTCGGAAGATGCCGCGACCCTTCTGATGTCGTCGAGATCGTCCATCCAGTCACTATTTCGCGATGTCCCGCCTACTTCATAAGACGACACAGCGAAATCGGCATACACTATAGGAGACAGGTGGTTCCTACACAAAACTTGGAGTTCTTGATCGGTGGTCATTCGAAATTTGATAAGCCGACCATTCCTCGATCTAGACAAATAGGAGATCTCGTATTGTGTGCCAAGTGAACTCCACATGTACTCAATGCAGCCTCTCAAACATGATATCGTGATGTTATTCATCGGGAGAGGTGCTATCCTATCCTCACCATCCGTGTACGTGCACCCGACCCAAGTTCCCCCAGTTTTCACGGTCACGTACATGTATTCCTCCATCTGCATCGACATTTATAAGAAATTAGCAACTACATTGATTAAAAGAGCTGTAAAACCCTACAACCGGTGGTTAAAAATGCATGAATACGAAAACCAGTGGATTTTTACCACCGGTGGATGCTAAATTTCAACCGGTTGTCGTTGATTCGGGTTTGAAACATGGTTTACAACCTGAATCACCGACAACCGGTGGTAATTGGACCACCAGTGGTTGGGTTTTTACCACCGGTTGTCATGAAAATAGGTGTAAAACCATGTTTTACACCTATTTTAATCACAACCGGTGGTTAAAGCTAAAATCTACTCAAAAACCGGTGGTTTGACCTCATCGGTTGTTGTTCTTGTGCCACCGGTTGTGGATTTCTACCGAATAAAATAGAGATTAATGAGTGAATACCTGGTTTTTTGGCCAAAATCTCTTCAAATGGGCGAGATCGAGCTACAACCGAAGGTATGTTTGAGAGAATTTTTGGGTATGGGTCAATGAGAATGGTTGGTCAAAAGGTAATCATTATGTTATCATTCAAATATTTAACTAACTTATTTGACAAATTCAATCAAAATAGTGAGACACGTGTATTGTGTATTGCAAAAGTGGGTATTTATTGCATGTAAGTTTAGGTTTTGGCTACTTCCAACATGTACACTTTTAAAATTGGGTACTTTTACCCATTATCAGTATTTTATATATATAAGATAATTATATTTAATTTCTTTTATCATAATCCATTAAATTATAGTTATTTATTTTAGTTTGTCTCTTATTATATTATATGTACATTCTGAATTTTGAAATTTTTATTAAGTTTATATTGTTTATTATTTGATTTAATGAGTTCTTTTGTAATACCCCGTCTTTTTAAATTCCGAAATAAATGATATTCGAACACGATAACTATATTATATATTAGTAGTTGTAGTATAATAATGAAAGTTTCTATAAGTGAATAAGAATTTTGGTTTAAGATAATAAGTAAATAAAAAAAAAATTCTTGATTATATATTAAGAAATGTTATTATTAAGAATAGGTAATTACTTTGGAAATAATTAAGTATAAGTGTTATGTTTTGAGAACTATATTATGATATGCAAAGGTGCACACATTTTATAGTTAATGTTTTAAAATAGAACATTAGTCTATGTATATATATATATATTAAGCCTGCACGCCTAAAGCATATATATATTATGAAACTGCCAACTTGATATGTGGGAAGAATAAAGAGAGATAGAACACTGAGATGTATGCACATGTATACACAATTATAAAGTAAGGAAAGATAATAAAGTAAAACACTTGAGTATACATAATATCTTATATATATAGGTGTTGGTACATAGTTGGCTAATACCAAAGCTATATAAAATAAATAAAGTCTAAAGCTACTTTACACAAAGCTGCAGCCTATCACACCCTTTTCTATCTTTGAACAAGAAATCTAAACAAATCTATAAGTGCAAACTGTCCCAAATCAAATAGACTAAGAGCAAGAGTCAAAAAAACTGCAATAGGTTGAGTAAGAGTCAAAAAGGCACCATCAAAGAACTCAAAATCTAAAAAAGGGGATTTGGGCGGTTGCTAAGTTGGGAAAGATGGCAGAAGCTGCCCTTCTACACTCTCTCACAAGCAAGACTCTGCAGGGCCTGCCCAAAATGGACCAATAAGATAAAAAGGAAAGAAAGAAAGCTAGCTATATATGTCAGAAGTGTGATGATGATAACAAAAAAATAGGAAGGAAAACATTGGGAAGAAGGAACAAAGCAGCACAGCTGCTGCAGTAGAAATTGAGCAGCCATACTGCTGCAGAGGATAAAACAGAGCTTTAGGCCTGCAGTAGGAGACTGCAGCTCGGTTGAGTAAAGGAGAGAAGTCTTCCAGCCATGCTTTCCTTCTATGCCCTACAAACAATAGCAACCTGAGCTATTAATATAGCTATCTAAACTTAAGTCTTAAGCATTAAGATAAGAAAGAAAACCACACTGCATAAACCTCTATATAAAGGAGTAGAGGGACTGCCTTAAAACCGTTTATTACCCCAACACTTTCACATATCAGTTTCATAAAGAGAAGTAGCAGTACCAATATTCAAGAAGTCCACAGTTCATTCAAAAAGAAGGAGATAAAGCTTTAGGTAATCTCAACCTTCTTTTATGTATTAGCTAATGAATCATAATACTTAAACTTCTAAAACCAAAATTGAAGCTTAACACTTCTAGAACCAAAACAGAGTATCAAACATGTAGTTATACTAAAGTGCAGTTTATATATATGTTTAAGATATCAGTTAATGACCAGCGTATGAACTTAATGTATATATGATCATAGTTTTGAAAAGCCAACCCTAAGCAGTTAAAGAACAGAACCTGAATATATATATATATATATATATATTCTTTCCAGAACATAGGAGACCTAGAAAAACAGATTTAAAACATTGAGAAGCAATTAACTATGAACATAGTGTTATTCAGCTAGGAGGTGATGATGATGAACTTTAATAAACAAGCATAGAGTATGCTTTAAGACTAAAGTTACAGAATTCGCATAGACCATTTCAAACCTCAGCACTCTAAGATGGACATGAAACAGAACTGGTATCAGCACACTAAGAACCATGCCTAGCCCAGAATCAAATAAGTTAGACTCCAGTCACCAATATCACACAGACCTACACTCTTATTCCAAATTCAGAACTATCACACGTGAATTATAGAACATACAGAACATAGATATATAAAAAAAATTATACCTTCATAGTTCAGTTATGTATATGTATGTTCTGGTTTGGACTTAAACCTATATGTGTACATTCTATGTAATCTTCAGAACATAGAGCTATGTTTAAATAATCAGACTTTAGAACCTAAAACTTATACATATACATATTTTAAGTTTCAGCACCAGTTATGTAGTCTACAAAACTCAAGGATTTCAGATTATAACATCAGGAAAAATCAGACCAGTAGTAATTTAAAAAAATTTAGATTTCAGATTCAGAAAAACAATTAAGAGGATATTCAAAGAACTCAAGAATCAGGACAACAAGAAAAACATTAGATTTGAAACATGTTTAGTGCTCAGCTAAAGAACATTGTGAACTTAGAATATATACATATATCTAAACCATAGGCTATCAGAAATAGAACCTAAAAAAAAAAAAAAAATCAAAGTACAGCCATTCTTCACCATAACCATATCACTCTCTCAGCTAGAATCAGATTTAATGAGAAAAGAGAATTAATCAATGAGAAACCAAACTGAACAATTCAGAATTTAGAAACTCTTAACTGAACTAGAGCTTCTTTCCTTTTTACCCAACTCGAAATGGAAAGGAGAAATCAGGATTTCGAATGGTGCAGTTAAATTAAGATACAAGAAATTTCAGATTTTAAATCCCTAAATCGAAACCTAACTTATCAATTTTCTAAAAACAATAATTTGAAAGAATTTAAACATGCAGAAACAGTAGAGTATGAAATTGAAACTAAGACCCAAAAATCTGAAATAAATTAAAAGAAATAAGAAAGGGAGGAAGTTATACCTTAAAGTCGACGGCGACCGGAGAAGGAGAAGATCGAGAGGAAGCAGAAGAAATCGAGAGGGTATAGAACCTGAAATTAGAAACTAGAAAAATTAGTAAACTGGGGTTCAAATCATAATCAAATCGAGATATGTAGTTACAGAAATTTAAAATCTAAATTAGAAGAATTTAGAGGAGGAAGAAGTTTATCTTAATTGATGAGAATGAGCTCCGGTGAGCCTCCAACCGGGAACAACCGCGCAGCGGGAGCGAGAGAGAGAAAGAATTCGAGGAGACAAAGAGAGAGTAATAGAAACAGGAGAGACGATAGCGAGGGGAAGAAGCGGCGAAGTGGAATGCACGGTGGTTGCGGTGCAGCCGCTGTTATAGACCGAGAGAGAGACAGGGAAGAGAACAGAGACGGAGAAGTCGAGAGAGAGAAGGGTTCCTAGATGGGGATTATTTGGGCTAAGTAGAGAGGATCAGTTTAGGGATTTCAAAGATTAGGGTTAATGATGGATAATTGGTATAATATTGGGCTTATTTGGAGTTGGGCTAGAGAATTAGAAGGAATAGGTATGAGAAATAAATTAATGGGCTAGTTAATAGAAATTGGGACTTAGGATACTTTATTTATGGGCTATACCTACTATGTAGGGAATTAATTAGTATAAGGCCCAATCCTTTATTCAAGAAAATTTATATAAAAGAATGATCCTTAATTGAGGAATTATGATTATAATTCCAATGGAATTATTTAAGTATAAAAGGAAAATATATCCTTAGGACTCGGAGACAAATAGAACTAAGATACGAGAATAGTTCTAGAATTAATATTATTTCCTTATAATTAAAGATAATTAAGAAAAGAACTTGTACTCAAACCGAGTATCTTATTACGAGGATTATTTAAGGTTACTACGGAAGCGGAAGTTCGAAGACCGGGAAAAGTTAATCTGTGAAGACAAGAAAGAATTCAACGAAGTAGGCTTTTCTAACTCTATAAAATTATGTGTGCCTATATACTATTTATGTTGCTTTCAAAATGATCTCAAATTGAGAAAATTATGTTTCAAAGTGTTGTCTTGCCGAAATGATTTATGTTTTGTATAAATGCCTATCTGATTAAGGGTACCTGGTGTAAGGATCCTGGATTCCTTGTTTAAGGATCCGAAGAATTGTAATCGAGATAACTGTGCACATATAACCATGAGTCATCTATCGGGTTGGCCGGTTACAGTAAACCGGGAGTCATCTATCGGGTTGGCCGGTTCAGTGGACCGTGAGTCGTCGAAGTTGTCGACCGGTTCGGTGTCCGTAGAAGGTGGCCACCTTCTCGGTACCATAAATTATCAGTACAATCAAATTACAGATATGACCAGTATACTAAAGAAAATTAGACATCGATGTCGAACAGTAGGATCTTTCACAAATGAATTTAGTGAACGTAGGTGCTTTTAAAGACAAAATCCCTATGTCTCACTTTTACGGCATTGACAATTATATTGTATGTATGTGGTTTTGGCATGTGTCTACTGAGTACGTTTGTACTCAGCCCTGCATGTATTTATAAATGTGCAGGTTGAGACGTGATGACGGGAGATGCTATGATGGGCTTGTCGGTCTTTATATAAAAGTCTTAGGTGTCTACGTGTCTTCATACACGTAGACTTCAGTCGATCCTTATTCCGCTGCAAGAGGTTCCATTTGTTTTGTTTGGCGAATGTGTCAATTCAGAGTTAAACTCTTGTTATGAACCAATTCTCAGTTATAAAATATCCTTTCGTTCAGTTAAGTCCATAGTTTTCCTTTTTATCCTTTATTTAATTAATTGTTTATAGTCGCGCTTCCGGACTCTGCCGGGAAGGCCGGAGAACGGGGCGTGACATCTTTATTATTTGATTTAATGAATTTTTTTTATATTTATAAGTAATTCATTTTATTCATTTAAAATTTCATAACTTGTTAATATTAAAATGAGTTATTTATGAAAAATAATATAGTGTAACTTCAACATGAAAAATGCTCTATTTGTAACTTTTATATGAAAAATACCTAAAAGTTCAAAAATACTCTTACATCAATTTTGTATGAAATCATGTTGTATTTTTCGTGGTATATATATATATATTTGAATTTTATATTTAATATTTGATTTAATTACATTTGATTTAATCAGTTCACGTATTATTTAAATAAAAAGTTAGGAATATACACAAAAACGAAAACCCAGTCGGTTAAAACAAAACCGAATCGTATTTAAACAAAACCCGAAAATAAGATGCAAATTTAATTTTAATTAAGGGTATTGTAGGTAATTTACATTCAAAATGTACACTTTTCATATGTTTTTTATAAAATGGGTATTTTTCATTTTTTGTTACAAAAGTGGACACTTTACACATAGCACCCTATTAAAATTATCTTTTACATATCATTACATATATTTTTACTCATGAACATAATATTTTTACAGACAAAATAAAGTTTGTAGAAAGAAAAAAAAATAATTATGTTTGTTTATTTTTATAAAATTATAAATTGATAATTAATATGTTTACGTATTTAAATACTCCATTCGATTCGTCTCACTAAGCTTGACATATTTTTTTCCAACACGATTATTAAGGATAATATATATAGGGTAAAAATCAAAACTACCCAATTTACAATATATGTATCTTAAAAATACCCCAAACCTAAACCTGCAAGTATAAATTAACCACTTTTTTAAAAGTGGTCAAAAAGTACCAAAATTATTCTGTGGGACCCACACATTTGACCTAACCTACATTGAATTTTGGGTAGGCAAGTCTTTCTCTCTCTCTCTCCCACACCATTCTCTTCTTCAATTCAACACCACCACCGTTGGAGCTTCACGGCAGCTCCACCGAGCGCAACTCCCTCCCACCGCCGGTTTTTATTTCACCACCCACGCATCAATCGAGCCCTCAGCACCTTGTCGGACACTTTATCTGCACAGCACCCCCCCGACCTCCATTGGCAGCTTCCACCGGTGGAAAACAGCCCTCACAACCGCCGCCACCTCCCTTTTTTGCACAGCACCTCTCCAACCTATCCATGGCCAACTTCGACGACGAAATTCCCCAACATATTCAGGTAATCCTCACCACAATTCATTCCAACTTGTTGAAAAATAATGCATCTACAACCGGTGAAAAGCTCTTTTTCTTCCTACGTGAAAATCTCTTTTTTTCCCCAATATACCAACTATTTTATCGTATGTATGTTATAAGTTGAATATTTTCATCCGTTGTTTACATAATATAGTTTGAAATCATATTTACGTCAAAATTATGCTACAACCGGTGGCACAATTCCATCCACCGGTGGTGACATCACGCCACCGGTGGATGCATTCTAGCACACTTGTGCCACCGGTTGTACAACTTTTAGATAGGAAAATATATACTGAGTGTTTATATGTGCCAACCGGTGGCTAATTATGAGCGGAGAGCATCCACCGGTGGTTGAGCTTAACCACCGGTGGATGCTCTCCGGTCATAATTAGCCACCGGTTGTTTGATTAATCTGTTTATTAATATTTATATTTTCAATAATGTGTCTCATGTCTGATTAAATATTTAAATTTTATAGGAATCGGAGCCTCCGTGGTACCGTCGGTCCGAATCAGTGAATCGGGTATCGCAGGTGAACACATACTACAGGATTGGCCTGTTAGAGATTGTTAGGGACACACTTATCGAGGTCGGGGGCCATGAGCTGCTCGAGAGGTTTCAGAACGGGCCGTTTGGCCATTTTATCAGCTGGACACCGGGCACGCTGTCTTCGCAGGCGATACACAGCCTCGCTTGCCGCGGTATCTAGTCAGTGCGGGGTATTTGATTCCACATCAATGGATCTGATGTGCAGTACATGGCACGAGACTTCGCCTTGATCACGGGTTTGAGATTCGAGGCGTCGAATTTCGATAGTACCGCCCCTTGTGACCCGAGCCGCGTACGACTGTTTCGGATCGCGTGTGGCGGCGATCTCCGTATGACCGCTGCGGACTTGGTCAACCGCTTCAAGAGCGAAAGACGCATCCCCGGAGCCGATGACGATATCTACCTCGACGTCGCCCACGTTCTTGTGGCCTATATATTCGTCTTCGGATATGATGGCCAGAGGATAGTGTTCCCGTGGCTTTGGGCACTAGCTGATGACATTGAGAGATTCTACCGGTATCCTTGGGGTGCGTACTAGTACAAGATCCTCCGGAGCTATGTGAGGAAGATGCCGGACAACAAAAAGTACCACTTTTACGGCCCGACATGGGCATTGATGATATGGGGGTTCGAGGTGATTCCCGGGTTGGGAGAGGTCGCCGGTAGGCCTCGTGGAGGCGATGGGTTGTATCTGAGATGCCTGCGATGGAATTTCTGGAAGAGCCCGGATACGCATGAGTTGCACGAGTTCTAGGAGGGTTTGGAGGTAATTTAATAATTAGATGCTTATTAATTTATATTTGATATTGTTATTTGTTAATTAATGTTCTTACAATGCTCGTGTTTGATGCAGGTATATGATATGACTAACCTAGATCTTGAGGAGGACGAGAAAGATCTACCGTGGGTACTGTCTGTCCAGTGCCCGAATCCGATCTCGGTGTAGTATGCTCCATTGACGAGTCTTACTGCGAGGAATCCGGTCGAGGTGCGTCGTGCTAGATAGCCGACACGACCTGTTGTGATCGAGGAGGTTCACGATACTCGATCTACACGGAGATCGGGACCTTTAGTGGATGAGGAGATACCCCAGCCGAGCGAGCCGGCAGAGAGACCACCCCGACGTCGTCTGGACAGGGGGAAGTGTGCCCGACTGCCTCCCACTGATTCATCTTCCAGCAGCAGTGGAGGTCCTCGTGCACCGAGATGTTCCACCGATGATGTGGGACGCATTAGACGGTCCGATCTCACCGCATTAGAGAGGCGGTTGCACACGCACATTGATTCCCGGTTTGACCAGATCGAGAGGAGTATCGATTCCCAATTCGACCAGATGAAGAAGTGGATGACGGGTCTGGTCAAGAAGATGATGTGTGGCACGTCACGACGGAGTTCACCAGTCATAGATACTCGGAGACGTAGCCCGCCGATTACTAAATCGGCTCGACCATCTTCCACGTTCCCCAAGCAGCTTACCACGATAGCCGAGGCGACAGGGTCATACTCGAAGCAGTTTCCATACTGCAGCGGTGGCTTCTACGGACAGATGCCCGAGCCGATATACAAAGATGCTGTCATACCCCCTAGCTCGGGTTCGGTCTACACTTCAGCTGCCGAGGACTTGGCTCGAGCATTCGAATTAGATATTCCCCAGTCCGGTGTATCATGTGCGCCGTCGAGCTCCCACGATCCATATGTGACGATGCGGGGTTCCACATCTTCTTTTCAACCCGAACAGGTAACTTTATTGTGTTTTCACTTTAATTTATTATTATTTTATCATGTTCAATTTTAGATTTCTAATTTTACGTTATTAATTTAAAGTTACCCGTGATGGGGCACATTGATAGTGATTTTGTGCCCTTGGAGGAGTTCTTCGTAAAAGAACTTCAATACGAGCCTCCACAGGATCCTGTTTATCCAGACGACGAGACAGTTCAAAAATTCAAACGCTTTATAAAAGATGTCTCCGAATAATTCAGTGAATACCATCGAGACTGGGTATCCTTTGACTGTTGGATGGTTCAAAGAGATTATGGACTTCAAGCAAGACTACTATACAGAGGTAAATAACCTATAAAGTCAAGTTTTATTTGACATTACTACTTATAAAGTCGAGTTTTATTTGACATTACTACTTTTGGCTTAATTTTCTATAATTCATTTTTTACAGACGGTCGACCTGTATGTGATGGCACTTCAGTCGAGATTGATACGTGGAGACCACGTTTATCCCGATCAAATGAAGGGGAGAACCGTCATTTGCAACACCGATTATTTTGTAAGTTATTAACTTGATAATATTTGAATATTGTAGATCGACCCCTCAGCTAATTCTTCAAGTGTTGGGTTTTCTTCGATGAGCACGTCAGATGTCGATGTCAGAGCATTAGGAGGGATCATTGGAACAATCTAATTTCTTAAATAACCTTTTGTATTAGGGTTGTATTCGACATCACCATCGACATCCGGATACATCATCTCAAGGACTCTTCTCATACCTCTTGCCTCGTGCATCCATGCTGCGAATTCGGCGAATGTAGCACTATTCATAGCAGCGTGTTGTTCTTCTTCGGAATCTGAGGAAGAATGCTTGGAAATCCCTTCAGAAGCATCATCATTATCATCATTATCATCATCATCATCATCATCATCACCATCTTCATCTGGACATGTGTTCAGATCAGGAATTCCAGTTGGATCGTGAAACCATTCAGAAGATGTTGCAACCCTTCTGATGTCGTCGAGATCATCCATCCACTCAGTATTGCGCGATGTCCCGCCTATATCATAAGATGTCCCGCGATGCCACATACACTGTCGGAGACGGGTGGTTCCTACACAGAACTTGGAGTTCTTGATCGGTGGTCATTCGAAATTTGATAAGCCGACCACTTCTCGATCTCGATAGATAGGAGATCTCGTATTGTGTGCCAAGTGAACTCCACATGTATTCAATGCAGCCTCTCAAACATGATATTGTGATGTTATTCATCGGTAGGGGTGCTATCCTCTCCTCACCATCCGTGTAAGTACACCCGACCCAAGATCCCCCAGTTTTCACATTTACGTACATGTATTCCTCCATTTGCATCAAAATGTATAACAACTTAGCAACTACATATATTACAAGACTTGTAAAAACCCTAAAACGCGTATTTTCAACCGGTGGTGGCTAATTTTCAACCGGTTGTCGTTGATTTAGGTTTGAAACATGCTTTTATACCTGAATCACTAACAACCGACCGCAGGATGCCAAAAAAGGGCAACCACCGGTGGAAAGAGGACCACCGATGGTTGCGTTTGTGCGACCGGTTGTCCTGTTTAATAGGTGGAAACATTGTTTCCACCTATGTGGCATGACAACCGATGGTTGAATCGAAATAAAAATCACCAACCGGTGGTTATCACACCACCGGTGGTTGTTCTTGTACCACCGGTTTAGGGTTTCTACCGAGCAAAATACAGATTAATGAGTGAATACCTGATGTTTTGACGAAAATATCTTCAAATGGTTGAGATCGAGCTTGAAACCAAAGTGTGTCTTGGTATATTTGAGAGATAAAATGAGTTGGTGGATAAATTATGAGTCAATAATGAATAAATCATCAATCCATATCTACCAACATTTGTTGCTTTTAATAAAATGTGTAAGAGAATCTTACACTTTATGTTGATTTCAATAAAATGTGTAAGAGAACCTTATATTTTTTTTATTAAAAGTGGGTAATTTCTACATGTACATTGAGGTTTTGGTTATTTTGTACATACATATTTTGCAAAATGGGTAGTTTTACCTATTATCACATATATATAATAATGTAAGAGTGATAAAGATGGTAGGGTCCACACCTTTTTAAAGAGATAACTTTATTATTTTTACAATATGTCAAGCTTAGTAAAACGTCCGAATAAAAAAAATGTGTCAAATTTAGTAGAACGAAATAATTACTATTTACAAATTAAAATTATTTATCTAATTATCCCACTCGCCTAGATTCATTTTTTAGAAAGATGAGTGGTGGGATCGTCGGGGGAGGGGGTTTCATGCAAATACTTTTTTATATATATTGTCAGAAATTTTGCATCGAACAACTCAACGATTGAAATTGATACAATTATTTTGAAGGGCATACACCCCTTAACTATTTATCAAAATACAAATCACCCCTTATTCTTTGTTTTGTTGCAAATATAACCTTTATCTTTTAATTTTAACACAAAGACAATTTTAATATTTTAATTTTGGTTCACAAGTCATTAATCCAAATCAATAAATAGATTTTTATTTTTTTTATCCCATCTTATTTAAATTTCATCATATTTAACATATTAATTAATTAAATATTATTTTATTTATTTTAATAACAACTCATATATTTAATTAAAATTTATAATGATCATATATTATTTTTAATTTTAATTAAATATTTTTGGATTAATTATTAGTTTTAATTAAATATGTGTTTTAAGTAAAATAAAAAATAGTAATTAATATTATTTGTAAATTTTATATATACTTTTTTTAAATAATATTATTTCTTTTGTATATATATATTTTTTCCAAACAATATTATTTCCTTTGTATTTAAAATTGCATGACTTATACTCTTTCATTCCCTAGCATTAATAAAGATTAATTTATTTTTTACATGAAAAAAATTAATAAAAATTAATGAATAGGGGTGTCTATTTGGGAATCGAGTATCAGGTATTTTGGATAATACCCAATACCCGATCGGGTTCTGGTACCCAAATACCCGATTTTCGAATTTTTGGGTCGGGTATTGATATTTTTGAGTTTTCGGGTTGGGGTTCGGGTACCCGATACCCGATGGGGTATTACACGAAACCCGAATTGTTTATTTATTTTTATTATTTATATAATATTATATTTTAATTTTATAATTTAAAAGTTTAATACTATAAATATTTGAATATTTTAAAATTACCCGATAATATTCGATAAATACACGAAAATAAGAAAAAAATTAATTAAATCGGGTAATTTCGGGTACCCGAATATCCTCCGCGAAATACCCGATTCGGTTATGAAAAAATAAGATTTTTGGATTCGGGAACCCGACCCGACCCGAATAGACACCCCTATTAATGAATATCTCATGTATTAATTTTATCTAAAAAATTGATCGCTATTAACGAGACTTTTCAAAAAAGAATATGAGTCGTTATTACGGAGACGGTGTTATACAACACGTAGTGGAATAATATAGTCTTATATTATTTATTAATTTTAATTAAATATATGTGTCGTGAATAAAATAAAAAAAATAATAAATTAATTGAGAAATATGTTAAATATGATGAAAAATTAAATAATGTGAGATTCACAAAAAAAAAATCTATTTATTAATTTGAGTTAATTAATTGTGTACCAAAATTAAAACATTCAGGTTGTATTTGTACCAAAACTAAAACGTTAAGATTATATCTGCATCAAAACAAATGATAGAGACTAATTTGTGTTTTACTCAAAATGTTGGGGAGGGATTTGCACCTTCTCCCTATTTTAAAAAAAATTGCAGCTATGGTGGCGTCCTGAGAGCAACCTCATTTTTCTTGGTTTATTTTTATGTTTTTAATTTATTGTCACAAATATTTTGAGCGGTTCTCGTACATTTCTCCCCCTTAGCTTTTATATTTGTATAGATTATAATTTACTGTGAATGTTGTTAAATCGCCATAGTTACCTCCGTCTCTACTTAACCAGATCAAAGAAAACCTTAGTTCTTTTGGAGGCCGAAGATGGACTGACAATGAACCTCTCTTTAGATTTTCTTCGGGGCTCGAAAGATGAAATAGAAATGGCCCCATAAATTTTGAATTTGCCACTGAAGAATTAACACGAAAGTGAACGAGGAATTCTCAAACAGAACTCTCCTTTCTGTCTGATCAAGAAGAATCTGTACTCTGTTTATGAACAAGACCACTTTTTAAAAAGAAAACAAAATATCTTTAAAACACTAATTTATATATTTTTTAAAATATAACACTATATTCTCTTAATTTCCGTGCATAATTTCTTATGAATGTTTTTACCAGGGCAAATAGAATAATTTTTTTAAAGAAATCCATTTTATTGGGAAAGGTTTGTGTCATATACTGATCGGGTATTGTTAAGGATTCTGGAGGTGGAAAAATGAATAGTGGTTCAATTGAAAAGGAAGATAGTTTCGCTGGGGAAGAAAGGAAAGTGACAAAGGAAGATTAATGTTGCTGAAAGTTTAAAATAACGTTTTTGTTGAGTTGTTTATATTGTTTGAAAGTGCTACTTCTATTAAAATTGTTATTGGGCCTAATGTGACTTTATAAGCAAAAAAAATTGAGTATTATACTATAAATGAAATATCTACTTTCTTATCTTCTTCTCAAGTTTCTTCTATTCTTCCTTTCCGTATTGAATTCTTCGTTTATCTACCTTTCATCTCTAATTTCTCCAAGTAGTCTTCTTTTTCTTCTTCTTCTTCTCAATTATTCCTACTACAATTCTCTCAATTTCAAGTGTCATGTAGCAGAAAATGTACTCTTTTCATGCAATTTGGATCTTCTATTACCTAATAGTGTAACATTTTCTATTGTATTAATAAGATTGCGACATGTGACATAATTAATGGTGTAAGATATAAATTATATATTTTTCTTATACATACCCTAAATTTTGAACCCAAATCATGACATGTGTCAGTAATATTATGAATGCAATAGAAAATGTCACACTATTAGGCAACATTTGATCTCATTCGCTTTTCATGTCATGGCATATATCACGCTATTATTCATCATGAGTAAAATAAAAATTTAGTAGATATCGTAGCTTTTAAAATAATCATTATTTCATTTTTAAAACGAGACATTGAATGGAACGTAAAAAAAAGATAAAAGTGATAGATGAAGTGGGCACATCTATACTATAATACAAGTTCGGCGCAAGCTTTCCACCTCAACCCTTGAAATTCTCTTAGTCTCCCATTTAATTTTTCCTATTTTTCTAGATTTTTGGAATTTATCTATATATTAATCATATATAATATTATATATTTTTATTTCCATGTAAGCATATGATATTTATGCTATGTTTTTATTTCTATATATATCATAGATCATATTATATACTATTCCATATTTAAGTATTATTTTAATAAATATAATATATATAGTGATATATTAATTTGATATTTATATTTTGATAACTAATTTAATAATAATTTATATAGATTATGTACAATCTTTTAAAATCTAATGAAAATTAATAAATTATATAAACTATCTAAATTTATATATTTGATTATATGTTTTTTAAATCTAATAAAAATAAATTATAAAAATTTCTAAAGTTCACATTATTTGAAAATAGTTTTTTAATATATATATATATATATATTTTTTTATTACATATGATTATTATAGCATACTTTTAATTATACTATTATTTGAACCATCCACACACACGCGCACACACACAGATATATATATATATATATCTTCCACGTAATGTATTGTTAAATTATACTCCCTTCATCTCATTAATAATAACATGTATTATTTGGAACGTATCGTTAATAATGATCCATTTTATTTTAGTAAAAATTAATACATGAGTGTTCATTGATTTTCGCGTAATGCATAGTTATTAAATATTCCTAAATTGTAGTTCAAAAAGAAATATTCCCTCCAAATTTTTTGAAGTGTCATATTTCATGTTTTTTTCGTTTTCTAAATAAGTGTCCTATTTCAAAATTTTAGAGTATGTTTATGACAATATTTCAAATTCATCCTTATTTAATGCTTATTGGAATATGATATTATTTGTATGAGTGTATTTATAATGATATTTAATAAAGAGTATATAAGTAAATATTTTATTTTATTAGTATGTGTGATTTAATAAAATAGAACGCTTAAAAAAATTCGGAAGGAGTAAGTCGTTATTTATGGAAACAAATGAAATATTAAAAACTTTATTTTTCAGCTTTTGTTCGTGTTCAATAAAATCTAAGTAGTAAAAGTTCTTACATGATCATTTGAGAATATTAGATAGCAATTGGGAATCATCACCATCGACCAAATTTTCAAGATTAAATCAACTCTCGATCCATCAAGTAAGATATAGTTTTGGAGCTCTAAGAGGGAACAAGACTGGGTTGAGGCATGATCTTCAAGCAAGATGTTCATTTTTATCAAGTGTTCTTTTGTAAGAATTCTATCATGAAGAAGCTTCCAATAAAAAATATTTTAATTTAAGATTGTTTTCTACCATAACTTGCTAGGAATGAAACATTAAATCACATTTGAGCATGCGTCCATCAGATAATTATACATTGTTTTTGTTTTGAGATTATGTCATTCACAAAGTCTTTCTAACGAAAAGAATAAATATTGTGATTCAAAAGTTTAACGACGTTAAATGCAATTTCAAAAGTCAAAGAAGTCGAGCAATTCATTAACATTAAAAATCCAACCTTATATGGATAAATATCATCCAAATCAGTAGTCAATAGTAAACTAAATGTACACTAGACGCTAATCAAATGTATATTAGATACAAGTTAGATGTGAGACGATTTCTAACTCACTTCAAGTTATACTAATGGTGATCAAAAGATCATACAACACACACAATGCGATATTATGTGACATTGTATCAACAAATAACCATAAACAATGAAATGTTTCTTCGATAGTTTGGGGGCCATTCCATGTATCAATCATCCCAATTGTAAAGATGATTCTTACAAAAAAAATATTCATTACCATGAAATTGTCCTACTCACTACAAAAAATGCATTATATAGCAACGGAATAGTGACGGAAAAATTTTCCGTTTCTAAATTTTAACGGATCGACAACGGAATTGTTACGGAATTTTTGTAAAATTTTAGTAACGTAATTAATGACGGAATTATCCGTTATTAAAAATTTAGTAACAGAATCTTCCGTTACAGTTCCGTTACTAAAATAGAAGAAACCATTCTAAAAACGAAAATTCCGTTACAATTCCGTTGTTATATATAGTAACGGAATACATTCCGTTATTAAATTTTATAGCAACCATCGATATTACTACGGATAAATCCGTTACTAAAATGTTTAGTAACGGAATTTCTTGTTTTAGTAACGGAAAAATTCCGTTTCTAAAATAATTGTTTTTTGTAGTAACTCGAACTTAACGGTCTATCCTAGTCAATGGGTTGAATGACAAGCATGTCCATTTTATCTCAACTTATAAATATTTGGACATTTTAACGTATTTAATGTTTTTTTAATCATCTTCATCATTATCGTTATCCTAGAATTTTCATAATTATGCTTTGTGAATTCTTAAAAAGAACATGTTCTACTATGCAATGAATTCCTTTTTTGGTAAATTATGCTTACACGTGTGTCACGTTTACTATGAACTAACTCTTTCCGAAAAACTAGTATGTGCTCCCTGTGCTATGCACGAAAAATTAATACATAATCAACACATTTTCAATCATAAAATATGTATTGTGATGCACAAATCATACATGTTTAAAATATAATTTTTTTGATAAAATAATCAGATTGTGCTGAGCTATCTCATTGCGCTTAAGATCATTTTGGATTAGATCGGATCAATCTCAAAGTCAATTGTATTTTATCTTCACAATCCATAAAGTATCAATTTTCAAATCGTGCCAGTCTTTTTTTACGACTCCAGACATGTATTTTATTGATGTGTTAAGCATATTGTTAGTGGAATAAAAGTCTTATACTATTTATTAATTAAATATGTGTATCGTAAGTAAACTAAAAATTAATAATTTGAAATATGGTGAAAATTAGTAGATACGTTGTGAATAATATAATAATTAGTGGTAGGTAAAATAATGACAATATAAATAAATAAAAATAATATATGCCAACGATATATTTAAAATCATATATTTAAGTACTTACCAAAATAAAATCATGTATAATTTTTATGCAATTAATACTTAAGATGAATAAAGTGTATTAAAAAATAATTTGGCTAAAAGTCTATTATATATTTGCGAATTTTGGATACATCTTGATTTATTGATGATAATTAAGTTGTTTGTATTGTGTAAATAAAAATATCACATATAAATTTTAATATATGTATAATAAATTTATATAGTAAAGTTTTTTAAATGATCGTAGTTTTTTCATATTAAATTTGTTTATTTCATATCATATATCAAATTAAAGCTTTTATCAAGATCTTTAATTTAATATGCATATTACATTGCATATGGTTACATGAACGAAATAAAAATATTTTATTAAAACAAAATGATAGAGGAAAGAGAAAATTAATTATATTTAAATATATTTAATATTATAATAATTTCAAAATAATAAACTATACTATTAATAAATTTATGTGTAGTGAAAGATTGCACATTCTTTTAAAAGGAACGATTTATATGTATAAGATTTGATGCTAATAGGTGGTTACTAAAACTTTGTTTTTATATATTAATAGATTCATTTTTATTAGGGATTATTTGCGGGTACCGATGGCCAAGCCTAGTTACGGCGTTTTTTTTATTTTTTATTTTTTTTATTTTAGTTACGCGTGTTCATTCTGTGTGTTTCATTTAAAACAATGAGACATTACAATGTGTTTCAGCGCTCACATGGACAACGAATCGGTAAAACAAATGGAGTATACGAAGCTAAGACATTATATTGGATTATTTTAATATATTATGTTGTAGATTTGAACCGAATCTATCACCATCACCCTATTTCAAAGACAAAAACAAAGAATCATAATTGACAAACTCCATATCTTTTAACTAAAGAGAATTATTTTTTAAGACAAATGTCTTGTTAATCCAAGGATCCTCCCAAAGTGTAGTACCATTACCACTAGTTTGTGTACTCGTGCGATGGACGAAAAGAGTTAAGAGTAATATAAATAATTTTGATTATAATTATTTAAGACATACAAATATACTTCTCGTGTAACAGTCCATACAAATTCAAGTTAAAAAAAGAGTAATATTGTTTAACATTTTTAGTGGAGCACGATGGTTATAACTAAATATAAATAATTTATTATGCACCAAATATAAACATGCAAGAAAAAGAATATAATTGATTTATTAGGTTTCATGCTAATTAATTTATCATATTTAATCTAACATCAAGTTAATAGATTAATCCAAATATATGGTTAAGGTATTTTCTCATTTTAATTTCATATAAGAATCTTTTTTATAGAGTAAGAACATATGTGGTACATTACGATCAGCTGTTTGATTTGTAAAATATATATAATAGATAAAATTGATAACATATTTTATTTATAAATTCCTTATTTTTGATTAACAATTCATCATTTTTTAAATCATTTTTAATAATTTCGCTATTTTTTCCAGTATTCCAATGAGTGATAAATTTAAATGTATTTACATGCAAAAAAGAGTGAGATGATATATAAACTATTTTACGGTTAAAACGGACAATTCAAATTTATGGAATTAAAATATCAAGATTAACGACGATTTTACAATCCAACAATGTACATATTTTTTCTTAAAGCAATTCATATATATTTGGTCTCGACAAAAACAAATAAAGAATAAAATTAGAAAAAAACAATCATTTATACAAAATTGAAGACTTAATATTTAGTGAAAACATGTAACCTATTATTTGGGTAGTAAAAATATTACTCTACATGTCCCGTTAAAAGTGTGTCATGTTTTCTTATTGGACCGTCAATTACATTCTCAAATAGAAAAACATTTTTTTTAAAAATTAAGTCACAGTTTTTTATAGTCTTAGTTGAAAAAGAGAATATAAATATTGTTTAAACAAATATATTATTTTAAAAACTATAGTGCTATTAATGAGAAAATGAAACTATATTATATTTGTTGTATAATTCTCATACAAGATTATTTTAAAACTATTTAAAAAATGATATTAATTTAATTTACTTCATAAAAATTTCAAATGAATAATATAATTATAATAAAAATAATCACTAATGATATAAGAACAAATGTAATAATCACGTATATATTGTATAAATCTTGTATATGTACAAATATATTAATTGTATGTATATATATATATATATTATGGTGTGAGAAATGATTATAATCTGACTATTCCAACGATTTTGATTTCTTTAAAATCCACTATGCATATATTATTGATTATAGATTAATTATTAATGGATAAATTCTTTCTCATTAACCTAATTATATATATATATATATAGTTATTTCGATATTTAAAATGATAGTAACATTTTTATATGAAATTATTTTTTAATATCATATATCTAATTATAATTTTCATCACAATATTTAATTTATCATGTATATTGTACATGTTTTTACATATAAATAAATTAAAAATTAAAAAGTATAGTTATAAAAAAAAATTGAATAGTTACTTTTATTACTTTCATTTACCAAGTAATTTGGAATATTACTTTCATTTGCCAATAATTTGGAAGCTTTAATCATTATTTATTAGTAACTTAAATCATTTAATTTACATTTATGTAACGAGACATCAATTTGCATATAATTACACAATTGTCATTAAAATTGGTGTTGAATTGAAAACCTTGTTTTAATATATATATATTTCCAAAATTTAGACCATATATGATTCTCCGCTCATCTCCTAAGTAAATTAATAAAGTCCGGGTTAAATTTGTAATTTTCAAAAGTTCAGGTGGTAAAATTATTACAGGATTATAAGATTAAAGTGACCCTAACCTTTTATATTTAATTATGATTGAAAAATTGAATGGGTTGAAAAATATTGTAACGAGACGATTCATGTCTATTTCTAATAAATCTCACAACCATTTCCCTATCAGAGCCAAACTCAACCATTCCAAAATATTTGATACCTAACCCCCCCCCCCCCCCCTTTTTTTTAAGTTTACAAATATCAATCTATTCTATCCAAAAGATTTTTCTCTCCTCCTCTTTCGCACCACATAAAATAATAAAATTAATATAAAATAATAATAATAATTTTTAAAAGAATGAGGTATTTAATTTTATGTGCCTTGTACGGTCCTAATTTAATTAGTCATTTTTTTGAAAAACGTCCGGGATTCTAACCTCCCCCATCTAATCTCCTTTTATAACTATTTATTAGATTATTCTCCTCCTTTGACTAACTTTGGCAGATGTTCTGCTATAATTTATTTAACATGGAGCATGCACAAATATATAAAAATAACATCTTATGAGTTATGATTATATATATATATATATATATATATTTAACATGATGGAAAAACGAATAAAATTTTAAGAGAATAAAATTCGGGGAGAATTTTATGTGGGAAATAAGAAAAGGATAAAATTTGGGGAGAATTTTATGTGGAAAATAAGTATAGACTTTGATTATGTGTTTTAATAAATTAAAGTTGTTGATTCTTTTACTAACTAATTATACGTTCTTATGATAATAAAAAATGTATTTATTTTAATCATTAAATAAATGAAAATAATATGATGATTTTCTTATTTTTATACATAATTTATTTTTCATTCTAACTACAACAAACAAGCAGACAAGTCTTTATTTTATAGTATTATATTAGTGATGTGATGATGTGATAATAATTCATGTGATACGTTCATAATTGATTTTCATGATCGAACAATTCTACTGCAATTAAAAAGATTTCGCTCTCTGTTTACTATGTTACTTATTCAAACATTTTTATTATCATAGATTATGAAACACTTTTTACCTAGGTACTCCTTATATTACTCCTCATCTTCTAGAGTGATCTCTACTAAAATTTTCTCCTTCCCATCATTACAAAGAACAATTCTAACTTTTCTACGTTGACAAATGTAACATTGCATTAATATATATATATATATATACACACACACACACTCCATATAATTCCAATAATTATTTATATATTATAAAATAGCAAGCTATCATTGACATCATCAATAGAAGAAATTTCACTATTGAAATTATAAAGTGACGGGGAAAAGTTTTTTCCAAAAAAACGAATTGAAACTTGGATATCAACTTATTTTCAATTGTAGCATGAATTCGATCACCTGCAAAAAAAAAAAAGGAATATAAAATTATAAAATATTTATCAAATAAATAGTTAAATGAAACGCGGTAATAATACAATAATAATAATAATAGTAGTAGTAGTAGTACTAATAATAATAATAATAATAATAATAATAATAATAATAATAATAATAATAATAATAATAATAATAATAATAATAATAATATTCTAACAATTGTACTTAGTTCTTTTAGAACATCTAACAAATTAGATGAAAAATAGAAAAGTAAAAACAAAACTAAGTATTTAATAAAAAATGTGTCGGTTGTATTTGAGGGGTTCTTATATGCATTCATTGTTATATATTTCTAATAGATTTGTTTATAAAAGAGTGTTACTTCTGCTTACCCTTAATTATTAGAAAAATGATGTAACGAAATATGATTAATTGAGAAACATGGAACATAAACGTAAAGTAGACACAGATTTACGTGGTTCACAAATAGGCTACATCCACGGGCAGAGAGGAGAACAAATTTTATTAATCGGCTAGTGTTACAAATTACAGATCTCAAAGACCACATATATAGTACTAAGAGAATACAACAATTTGGGCTTAAGGCCCAATACTGTATACCGTTTGGGAGATTGTAGACATATCAACAAATGATTTTACAAATTTACCTCTTGGTGGCGAAACACGCACTCGTGGATTATCACGATGTTGGTGTCTCGTGCAGTATGATCGTATGCACGAAAAGTCTTAGTTTTATACATAACTTTGCGTTGTTAGGTTCGAGATTTTGAATTAAAGTCCAAATAGAAAAGTAAAGACAATGAAGAGCAAAAAAAGGAGTTCAAATGTGGATAACAATAATGAGATAATGTCTGTTTAAATACCATTTGTAATAAAATATTTATGGTAGTATGCATAGATATTTCTAGAATTAATTATTGTTTATATAAAACATTGACATGAAATATTATTTATCCATGATTTTTGATAATGATTGTGAAGTTAAAAACTGTTCGACCAAAAACGTATCTCAAGTTAATTAAAACCGAAGTAATATATGTTAGCGGACCCGAATGTCGAATCTCGTGGAAGACTATGCAGGGCTTTAATATACAAGCACTTGAACGAAGTAAAAAATAGTTCCTAACACTCTAAATCGGATAGAGGAGATGATAATTATCTAACTAATAAAAAGCAATAAACGAGGTACACAAATGGATTAAGCCTAGGGTAAAGACCATCTACAATCTACACTTAATGCTCATTCAATCAACTTCGTGCTTTTAATAAGATTCTCCTAAGTTGATTAGCTAATCACTCGCATGTTCTTAAAACTAATCGGTGATCATCACTCACGTGTCCAAATCACACTTAAAAGAATGTCAAATTCAAAACACGGTTTTCCTTTTTACGATTCCGATTATAAGGTTTGGTTGTTCAATCAAGAAAAGAGATATAGAGTAATTCATCAATTAGTTCCATATCTAGAGTATACATGTTGATCAAACACATAAACTCTCAAGCACGGATTAAACAACCAATTAAAGATCGAATCAAAGCATCAAGTAATAGATTGAGATAATCAAAACCCTAGAGAAGATCTAGCCAACCATAAATAGAGAAAAATCCATAGAAAAGTAAAGGATTATGAACTTACTAAGGATCTTCACAAACTAAGTCGGAAAGTATTCCAATCCACTTGAATTACTAAGAACTAACTAAAGAAAAACAATAAAAGTTGTTTCTAAGAGTGAAATATTCGAGTGAGACACAATATCGAGTATATCTAATATTATCTAAGAGTAAGAAAATATTATCCTTTATTATTTCGAGAATTTTTCTTGGGTCTTAACTCAATTTATATTCGAGCATCTTAATTATTGTCTAGAGGTGTCGTTGTTAAATTCTTAAATCAAGCTATGATTTATTACTCAATTTCATTTGTTTTAACCAAGTAAATAACTATTGGGTATAATAATTAAAAGGGCTCTAATTGAATATTTTGATCATTAAGTCAAGATATTTAAATAAATTCTTGCAAGTTAATACATTTTAAGTAAGGTTTATAATTTAATTACTATCATGATTAAATTCTAGTTAAATGAATAAAATTCTTTAAGATCGATAATAATATTCTACACTTGGATACAATCCAAATTAATTAGATCTTGATCTAATCTATATATATATAAAAGCAAAATCATTTTGCCACTTTTTTTCCCATTTTACCCTTCCTCTTTTATTTTATTTAGATTAGTGTTTTTAACTATTTATTTTTATTTTTTCTCATATTATCAATAATTAATTTTATTTAATTTCATAATAAAATTATATTTATTATTTTATTAATTTATATATTTTATGAAATAAATTTGTTTGCTCTTTTTATTATATTTACATTATTATTTTTTGACTTCATGTTTTTATTTTCTCTTTTATTAATATTATCATTAATGAATTTTTTTAATTTTATTATAAAATCATATTTCTTATTTTTTTTAATTTACATATTTTATGAAATTATATATAATTAATATTTTTATTATATTTACCTTATTGTCTTTTCACTTCTCATTTTTATTTTTCTTAAGTTATGACATTACAAATGAATAAAAATGTGGATACAAATATGGTTATATCTATATTTTTTAATTTTTCGTTTATTAAAAATATCAATAATTAATTTTTTTAAATTTCATTTAAAGTTTTATTTATTATTTTATAATTAATGAAAAATATGTATATTTTTAGTTTATTTATTTTATTGTCTTTATATTTTTTTATTTTTTTTTATCTTAAACTATGACACAATAAATGAGTAAAAAAAATATTCAAATATAGTTATATTTATTATTTTTTAAGTTTTTTTTCATATCATCAATAATTAATTTTCTTTAATTTCATTTATAAAATTATATTCATTATTTTGATTATAAATATATAATTTATTATCATTAAATATAAGTTAGTATTATATATAGTTAATTAGAAAAATACAAATTAATAAATTCATTTAAATAGATAATAATTATGTAGTGGGGAGTGGGGAAATGAATAGTCTCAATAAATCATTAAATAAATTTGTATTAAATAAACCGTTATAAACTTAATAAAATGTAAATAAGAAATATATTTCACATACGTGCAAAAAAAAACTAATTAAATATTTTGAAGTCGAATTGCAACTTAAAAAAAAATAGAAAATACGCAACCTAAATTAATTAGGTAATCTTCAAATCGAATAATATGTAATAAACAAATTTTTTATGTTTTTGTTACATTAAAAAGAGAAACTAATACTCATTTCGTTTTTTAAAAAGATACATCTTTTGCAAATTTATTACCTTCCACATAAACATCCACTTTCTATTTTTGGATATAGTATAACGTTTAATAATATTTTTTGTGGGTCTCAATCTCCATTATCATTCAAATAAATTATATTTTTACATTTAATAACACCTTTTTGTGGTTCCTAACACACTATCATTTAAATTAACTATATTTTAATACTTAATAATATTTTTTTGTGAGTCTTGATTTTAATACCACTCAATTCAACTACATTTTGTTAAAATTTGTATCGCATCAAAGATTCAAATGGTATATATTTTTATAAAACGGATGGAGTATATAATAACCTATTTATAATCTTTAAAAATATAATATGTAGGCTTAATACTTATCATATATAATAAGATAACTTTTATTTGGATTGTTTGATTTTATTAAACATTATTAAAATTATCTATATTTTAAAATGATGAAATTATATACTACAAAAAATAATTTCCCGTGCAACTGCACGGGTAAAAATACTAGTTAAATCAATAATTAGCCCAATTAGACTTTAACTTTAACCCCTTAATAATAACTAAGATTTTAGCCCATTTATCCTTTATATCTCAGCCCATATGAAACATATCCCAACCCATCTGGTTCGGTCCATTAAAAGTGATCCGACCCATTCTTTTTGTCTAACCCAGCCCAATTACACTCAAACCTAACCTTCACTTCTCTCATTTTCACTTCTGCGGCACCACCCCATTTCTCCTTCTCTCCCACACAACATACCACCAACTATATTTCTCTCTCTCGGGATCCTCTCGTCGGTGCTCCGGCGAGCTCTCTTTACGGCCACCGCTCTGCGGAGACGCGCCAGTGCCGCCGCCATCTCTCTCCGGCTCTACGCCCCATCTCTTCGGGAATCCTTCACGACAGGATAGAGAGCCACTGTATTGGAGTTCGAAAGATAAAAGAGCTGAAGAAGACATGCGATGAAGACGAAGCCATGGAAGTAAAGGATTTAGCGCATGACTAAGTTTGAATATTGGCCGTTTGATCAAATGTTTAATCAACGGCCATGATATATTGCACATTAGTTAGTTGTTATGAAAAGTGGGTGTACGCTTTTACTCTGTTTTACGTTTTATTTTGATATCACATTTTTGATGCATGTATAGATATACTGTGTTGTAAGCCTTAGCGGGTAACTTCCAAAATTCAATTCAATGAAATTGGTTCGTTCTCTCTCGATTGTTCCTCCATAACAAAACTTACAGTTAATCATAATCAACAATTCAAGATGGTATTAGAGCGAGCTAGGTTCAATTCGCCATAATCATGGTGAAAAACAAGAAGCAACCGTGGAGAACACTTAATCGCGATGGTGAGGAGGCGGAAGAAGATGTTCGCCATGATATTGCGGCAGAATTCAATCCAGAGGTTGAAACTTCAACTCACTCACGTTCGAATGTGGCGGACGATCGTCACCAAAATCGTGAGTCTGCTTGGGAGCTGAACATAGATCCTACATTATTGAAGAAGGTACTCTATATTCAACCCCATGATCACCCTGGAATGCAATTGATTTCTACCCTATTAACTGCCGACAATTATCTAAACTGGAGTCGTTGGATAAGTAGAGCTTTAGTTGCTAAAAATAAGTATGAATTTGTTGATGGTATATTGAAGGAACCGACTGTTTCATCTCAATATTATAAAGACTGGGTTACTGCAGATTACATGGTGTCTTGTTGGATCCTAAATTCTATTTTCAAGGAAGTTGTCAATTCCTTTAATAAGACAGGTTCTACTAGGAAATTGTGGGATGCCATACACCAACGTTTTGGTCGAAGTAATGGTCCAAAGAGATTTCGTTTACAAAGGGAAGCTAATAATACACAGCAAGACAATATGAACTTACTGGAATATTATACCAAACTGAGTGAGATATGGGATGAGTTAGAGATGTTAATTGTACCTCCTGAATGTTGTTGTGGAACACACAACATCTACACAGAACACTAAGAGCAGAGCAGACTTATGCAACTCTTGATGGGGCTCAATGATTGCTATGCCTCAGCTCGCAACCAAATATTGTTCATGGATCCTCTTCCCACAGTGAACAAAGCTTACTCTCTATTGTTGCAAGTGGAAGATCAGAGGCTGGTAGCTGATGGTAATCTGGATTACAATACTCAGCTGCTAATGCACCAAGGAAAAGTAATGTACACATCCTCCACACAAGATGATAATTCCAGGCCTACAATCAATAGACCTCAGAGGACTAAGGAGGAGAAGGCAAAGCTATTTTGTACACACTGCAAAGTTCATGGACATGAAGACAAAGAATGTTTTAAACTCCATGGCTACCCTGAGTGGTATAAGAAATTCAAAGCTTCAAGAGGAAAGTCTAGGACTAATTTTGTGGAGGATACATATTCCAATGTCCATGGGAATTCAGAGCAGTGCTTAGATGAATTCAGCCCTCAATTTTCCAGGAAGTTGCAACTTGAGATTGCCAAATGCATGGGAAACTTCAAGCAATCTGACCCTCTTACCTCAGCAGGTCATGATATCAACTTGCTCAACACATCCCAGATGGAGGATCCTTTCATGTCTGGATACTATGCTTTTACAGTTAGCAACACTCCTAATTCCACTGCTTGGATCATGGATTCAGGTGCTTCTGTGCATACCTGTTGCAATATCACCCTCATGCATTCTATTTATAAGCTCAGCCATTTACATGATCTACATCTACCTGATGGCTCAATAAGGACTGTACAATATGGTGGGGAGGTTAAGATCACTGATGAACTGGTGTTAAGAAATGTATTATTTGCACCACAATTCACTAACAATCTGATTTCAGTTGCTCAACTTGCCCAGGAGTTTGATGTTCGTTGCTTATTCTTAAAGGCACACTGTATTGTACATAAAGAGCAAAGTGAGAGGATTATTGCTATTGGAAAAAGGCATGGGAATCTGTACTTCTTCAAGTCCACAACCACTGAGATTAATGTACCTTAAGCATCTTTACAGACCAATCTCTCAGTTCTTGATTGGCATATTAATCTTTGACATGCCTCGTTGCAAACACTACAACATATTCCAGCCCTTCAGAAAGCAATAACACAACATGATGCAGAAATTCTCTCCAAATGTGAGGTATGCCATAAGTCCAAACAAACTAGATGCTCATTCTCTACTTTACATAGGAGATCTAATGAGTTATTTGAATTGCTACATGCTGATATTTGGGGGCCTTACACTTCTGCAAACATTTGTAATGCTAAATTCATGCTTACTCTAGTTGAGGATCATAGCCGAATGATATGGACCTATATGCTAGCTTCTAAGTGCCAAGTCTATAGCATACTTAAAAGTTTCTTTAGCATGGTCAAAACTCAGTTTGACAAGAGGAATAAAGTGCTTAGAACTGACAATGGTAGTGAGTTCTTGAACTCTAATATGCAAACTTTGCTTTCTGATCTTAGTGTTGTCCATCAAAGATCTTGCATATACACTCCACAACAAAACGGCATAGTGGAGAGAAGACATAGGACTTTGTTAGAAGTGGCTAGATCATTAATGTTTCAGAACAATGTTCCACACAAATTCTGGCCTTACTCTCTTCTGATGGCAACCTGGATCATCAATAGAATTCCTAACAAAGTTATTGGATGGGTCAGTTCTCATTCTATCATGTTTGGCTCACAACCTGATATCAGTACTATGCCTAGATTTGGTTTTTTGGCATTTGCATCCACATTAAAACATGGTAGGTCAAAGTTTGATAGTTGAGGAGAAAAGTGTATATTTTTAGGGTTTTCTCCAACCCACAAAGGCTTCTTACTATATCAACTTCATGATTCTAAGTTGCTTATTTCTAGAGATGTGAAGTTCTTCATTCATGATAGTCCATATATCAATGCTTCTCCATCTCAGACTATTCCAAATTTGCCTCACTTTTCTTCACCACAGATGCCAGACACAATGTCTCATACAGATGATGCAGTCTCCACTGGAGATAATGTTGAGGATAGTGCAGTTGATGGTTTTGATGATGAGTTGGTTAATCCAGTTGATGATACTTTACTTGAGAGTCTAGATGAAGCTCCATCCCACAGCAACCCACAGTTAGATATTACAGTACCTCCGCAACAGTTGGTACAAACTAGGAACAAACGCACTATCAAGCCTCCATCATGGCTTCAAGATTATGTGGGAGCAGCCATAGCATCAATCAAATGTACATCTGAGGTGCGTTCACCTCCTATATACCTTTCCTTACATTGATGTGCCACACATGTCATCATCACATAAGACATTTTTGGTAAATGTGTCCAACCTTAATGAACCTACTTCATATAAAGAAGCTAGTAGGTATGTGGAATGGACTCAAGCTATGCAATGTGAACTAGATGCCTTAGAAAAGAATGAAACTTGGTTACTCACTGACTTGCCTGAAGGGAAGAAAATAATAGGTTCTAAATGGGTGTTCAAGGTTAAATTAAAGCAAGATGGCACGGTAGATAAGTTCAAAGCACGCTTGGTAGCCAAAGGATATAACCAAGAGTATGGCATAGATTACACAGAAGTCTTTTCACCGGTTGCAAAATTTGTCACTGTTAGATATCTCCTTTGTGTTGCTACTTCTAATGGTTGGCCTATTCATCAAACTGATGTTAACAATGCATTTCTCCATGGATTTCTACACGATGATATTTACATGAAACCTCCACAGGGTTATTCTAAAGCTACAGCTGGCCAGGTATGCAAACTTGTGAAGAGCCTCTACGGTTTAAAGCAAGCCTCAAGGGAATGGAATGCTGAGTTCTGCAGAAGTTTATTTTCCTATGGTTTTCATCCAAAGCTGATCAATGCTTGTTTACCAAAGGCATTGGAGGTGATTTCATATGTTTACTGGTTTATGTAGATGATGTCCTTATTACCAGTCCCAATATTCAAGCTATTGAAGATTTAAAAGGTTTTCTAAATACAGCCTTCACCATTAAGGATCTTGGTCCAGTGAAATACTTCTTAGGGGTTGAAATAACTAGGGGACAGAGTGGAACATACTTAAATCAACGCAAGTATGTATTGGATCTTCTTGACAATGTAGGACTTTTGGGGTGCACTTCAGTGTCAACACCTTTTCCTCCAGGTATTAAACTCACCAGTGCAGATGGAGATCCCTTGGAGCAACCACAGAGGTATAGAAGGCTCATTGGTCAGCTACTTTATCTCAATATGACCAGACCAGACATATCTCACAGTGTCCAACAACTTAGTCAATTTGTAGCATCTCCCAGGTCCTCCCATTGGTCAGCTGCTATGCATGTTCTAAGATATTTGAAAGGGTGTCCTTCCCTTGGTCTGTTTTATCCTGCCAATACATCCATGGATATAGTAAGCTACTGTGATGCGGACTGGGCATCTTGTACTGATTCGCGCAAGTCTTTGACAGGATATTGTGTCTTTGTTGGAGGAGCATTGATTTCTTGGAGATGTAAGAAGCAAGCAACAGTATCTGTTTCTTCTGCAGAAGCTGAGTATAGGGCGCTTAGTGCTACTGCTCGTGAGCTACAATGGATCACCTATCTATTTGATGAATTTCATATCAAGCCGTCTTTACCCATTTCTCTTTTCTGTGATAATCAGGCTGCAATTCACATAACTCGCAACCAGGTGTTTCATGAAAGAACCAAACATCTCGACATCGACTGTCACTTGGTTCGAAATCTTTACAAAGAGAGTTTTGTTAATCCTGTTCATGTCTCCACCACTATTCAATTGGCAGATTTCTTTACTAAATCTTTGCCCGGTTCTCGTTTTCATGGTCTTAAATCCAAGATAGGCTTACTTGATATTTGTCAGGCCCATCTTGAGGGGGGGGGGGGGAATTGGAGTTCGAAAGATAAAAGAGCTGAAGAAGACATGCGAAGAAGACGAAGCCATGGAAGTAAAGGATTTAGCGCATGAATAAGTTTGAATATTGGCCGTTTGATCAAATGTTTAATCAACGGCCATGATATATTGCACATTAGTTAGTTGTTATGAAAAGCGGGTGTACGCTTTTACTCTGTTTTACGTTTTATTTTGATATCACATGTTTGATGCATGTATATATATACTGTGTTGTAAGCCTTAGCGGGTAACTTCCAAAATTCAAGACACTGCTGGTGCGCCGTGGTCTCTTTCGTCAGCTCTTCCTTCTACCCGCACCGTTGTCCCTCGTCTCACTAGCTCACTGCTCTCTCTTTCAATGCCTACATCACTCCCTCTCTTCGATCGGCGGCTGGTAGCAATCCCCACCGATGACTCTCGACGGAGGAAGCTACCTAAGGTAAGGCTTACCTCTCTTCTCACTTCTCATAGTCCTTTATTCCCTAACTCTCTATTTCTTGCTTCAGGAAGCATTAACCTCCCGTTGGTCTCCTTTTCAATTTAGAACATAGGTAAAGCCTAACTTTCTCTCTTACATCAACTAATAGTCTGCATGTTATTCTTTCTAAAGATTTCTATGATATTCTTGTTTAATAAGAGTTCTTGGTCCTGTATCATTCTATCAATTTCAGAATCTGATTGCTCTTGTCTGTCTAATTAATTGGTTTTAGGAAGTGTTCTTCGTTTCTGGAATTATGGATTAATGAGGTTCTTAAAAGAAAACTTAAATTTTCAGATTTAATATCTGAGTC
This sequence comes from Leonotis leonurus, assembly GCA_026898415.1. Lineage (NCBI taxonomy): Eukaryota > Viridiplantae > Streptophyta > Magnoliopsida > Lamiales > Lamiaceae > Leonotis > Leonotis leonurus. Next base: position 121,556 of record JAPKLX010000148.1, on the reverse strand, counting down.
CCAGAAGAAAGAAATTTCTGCATGTTCTTATTATTTATCTTTATTTATCTATTTAGTGAATTGATTCTTATTTGTTTTAAATCTGAGGGAGATTCACTGGGTTCTGAGTTTGGGGAACTTCTGGGGTGCAGCCGTGATTTCGAGTGAAGGAGCTGGGTTAGCTCAAGTTTGGAGGTGGGGTGGTCGGGTTTGAAGCGGTTGGGGGTTAAGGTTGCGGCTTTGGCTTTGTTTCCGGGTCTGCCATTAATTCATCTCCTTACACAGCAGCTGAGTCACCCTTTTTGCTCTAAATTTTTAGATTTTTGAAATGTCTGGTATAGTTCTTGTATAGCAATCAGTTCAAATGTCATTATCTTTTCCTATATTCAAGTTATGGTGTTTTAAGCATTTCTGCAAGTGGTTGATAATCTGAACTTTAAGTTTCAGTCTTTAAAGCAGTCTAAATAGTGTTGGGGTCTAAGTGTGGTTAAAGCATGAATCTATTGTCATGTTGTTCTAGAATTTTTTTTAAGAGGTGTTAATGGTTCTCAAGTTCTATATCACAGTCCCTACTAGCAAAACAAGTTCAATTGCCTCTAAGTTTAACTAATGAGAAGTAGAAGAGAAGAACTAAATTACATGAATCTGTGTTGTAATGTTATTCATGTGTTCTGTACCTTAAAGAATGATAATGGCTTGAAGGTTTAAGATTTTAATACCTGGAGATTAAGGGTTCTAACTGTGTGCTTTTTTCTTGGCAAACTCTCACCTTGTTCTGCTCTAGATTTCTCCTAAGTGCTTGTGTATGGGCTGAATTGTTTTGAGTGTTGGAAGTGTTATAAGAGGCTGTGCATTGTGTATTTATATGGGTGTTATGATGCTGCGATTTGGAGTTGGAGTTGACCTCGATTGTTTCTCCTTTGCCTCAATCTTTCCTAATCTTTCTCCTCTCCTCATCTCTTTTCTTCAGCCCATTTTTCTATCTTACACCATTGGGTTACCTTATTTTCTTTCAGCCTTTCCACTTTGTTTTGTTCTATCCTGAAATAGGAAGATTTTCATATCCTCTTTTCCTGCACTCTTTTAATTGAAACTATCTCCTAATCCAGCCTTTTGTCCTTTGCTGCAGGTGCTCGGGTGGCAGCCTGAGGAGAGAGAGAAAGATGTCATCCCTCTCATTTAGGCAGCTAACATTTCTCCCTTTCATTTTTCCTTCTTTTCTTGTATTGTTCCTATGTAGTAGTCTTCTTTCTAGGTTTTATTTACTTGTTTGCATACTAGTTATAGAATGTTTAGGTTGACTCTTTGACAGTCTTGTGTGATTTGCTCCATTCCTAAAATCTAATTTACTAGATCCTCCTCATAACCCACAATTTATTTTGTACCATTGTATGGTTTTATTCTTGTTAATTAAGTATTTAAATAATTTCAGATTTCTTATACCTTTTTTTTGTATCAAGGAAATAATCTTGTTTTATTGTATTTTTATCAAATATTGGTTTAGTGTGCATGCACACACACATCCATATCCACACATTCACACACTTATACATATGTGTGTTTACGTTTAAAGGACAATGAAGTAGGACTTAAGTCCTAATTAAATGATAATCCTCTATTAATTATCATTATTCAATATTAATAATTCTATCAATTAATTTGGTGTTATTACAAATTAGCCTTACAAAGTCTTTGCTAAGTCTTTGCTTACTATTTCGATTAATTCACTAGGAAACTCAATCAAATAGTTCAAACATATGATTAAATTGTGATTCAAAAGGACTGGGGCATTTCAAGCTTTTATTATATATATATGATTTATGTTGTTATCAAACTTATTATTTAGATTGAATTGTAGAGTCGCTCAAATCATGAAAAATTTTGGAAAGTTAAAATTGTGCTAATAGTATTGATTGTATGTATAATTATCTATTTAAGTTTATGTAGCTAATTTAACAAATGATAAAGTTATGATACAATTTTAATAAATATTATTTAATACATAGTTTTGTTATTACAAAATTAATAATTACAGCTTAGGCGGTAAAAGTTTTTGACATCGATTTTGCTTTAATATAGATATAGATAGTAGAAGAAAAAATATGGCTCATATGACTAGCTCGCTTACTTTAACTCAACAAAATAGCTCAAATAAGAAAGTAATACTACCTCTGTCCCGTTATTCTTGGCCCCAAAAGTCAATAAAACACTCACAATTTTGGTCAAATGGGGCCAAGAATACTGGAACAAAGGTAGTATTACTTTCTTCTTTGAGCTTATTTGTTGAGTTTGTGGGCGTCTAACCGGTAGATATACTAGAAGATTTTAGTCACGTGTGGAATATTGCAATGCGTTGGTCCCAAGTATGAATAATCTGGTGTATGGGGGATACACTAGTTTTAAAACCTTTTCGAAAGAGTAAATATTCAGTACATAGTTATCAGATCTGAAGGGATAACCAAATTTGACTAACTGCTCATATATGAATCCTTTAGCTTACAACTTGTGCTGGACTGATAGACTAATATTTTGGCGAAGTGAGTTGCGGAAGTTGGTGGTTTAGGTTAACTCGTAAATTCAGAAATCTTAAGAAAAAATCTTAATGTTTCAATTTTTACTTAATTAATATTCAGTATGAGTTGTTAGAACAATTTATAATAATATAGAACGAATAATGAAAATAATAAATAGAGCAAGACACATAATTTGGTTTGTGTGTGTGATTCGGAGATAAAAACTCATACGTCCACGATGCTCAATGTGACTCGAGGATTTCCAATTAATATTCGGAGATAATATCACAACGGTAAAAATATTGCATTGTATAGAAGTACAATATTTCTTCGTAGCAATAAAAATTTGCAATAAGCTGTACGTCGACAAATTCTCCTTGTTAAGTAGATAGAAGTGCAATTCTTCTTCACAACGAAAACTAATACTCCCTCTATCCCATTATTCTTAGCTATTTTGACTAAAAAGTACTCATAATTTTAGATAAAGGGACCAAGATTATTGAGACGGAGTGAGCATTAGATAGCATGATATCATGCACAAAAAAGGTACTGTAGTAAAAAATTGCTAACACAACTGATATATATATAGAATGCTTTTGAACTACTAGATATGTAAGCCCAATAAAACAGATGTGATGGAAAAAATGACTTCATATTTTAGGTATATATATATATTTTTAAAATTAGAGACTATAAAAAGAAATTTTGTGGATACATTTAAAATTACTATATATATATATATATATATATTCACAGACTATTCCCGACCCAAATGGCAAATCTAAACTTGCGTCTCAATTTTTGTATGCATTTTGACTATATCTAAGTCCAACTTAAATATATATACAGACACAGACTGCTATTCTCGTATTCCTTTAATTTCTACTATTAGAACACGTTGAGTTAACTACTCCCTCCGTCCTGCCTGAAGTGTTACGTTTTTCTTTTTGGATTGTCCCAATATAAGTTTTGCATTTTCTTTTTAAAACAACTTTATTACTCACACAACTTTAAATAATACTCCCTCCGTCCCACTATGCTTGACACAATTTCCTTATTTGGACGTCCCACTAAGCTTGACACATTCCTAAAATAGTAAAAGTTATCCCTTTAAAAAGGTGTGAACTCTACCACCTTTATCACTATTACACTACTTTATACACTCTCCTTAATGACCGTGCCCAAAAATTTTGTGCCATGCTTATTGGGACGGATGAGTATATATTTTTATCATTATTATACTACTTTTCAACTTTTCTTAAATCCCGTGCCTAGAAGCAAACGTATACACACACACATGAGAAATTTTATTAGCATTTTGTTTATCTCAAAAATTCGGGAGTTGAAATAAGATATAGGGATAACTTGTATAATTAATGTCTTAAGTTGGAACGAGTCATTACTCGAAGTTGGCGGATGATATAATTTTGTAAAGCACTCGTGTAATCAAGATTAGTGTTACTCCTTCTATTGTGACGATTCGAATTGACTAATAATGAATTGAAATTTCTTAAGTGGTTGACAGACAAGTCTTGTAAATGATGATCACCGAGTAATTAATAGGTTGATGTTAGAATGGTTAGACATTAAGTTTATGAAGCACTAGAAGTGCTTAAGGTTGGAGATGGGGTTATCGACTATCAATTTGTACTTAGTCATGAGATTCATCTTGTAGGGTCTTAACGAGGAATATCATCTATCCTCTACAACAGAATGTGAGCTTCATAAATCGGTGACAGGTGTAGGTCTATTTACAGTACAATATTCAAGTTAGTGAGCTCCAAATGTTTTATTAAATGTGAATATACATGCCAAGTTTTTGTATTACTCATGTGTATCATAAATGTGACAGATCGGTATTACCGTATCCGTTGATTGACTTTGTGAATGATGTAAGTTAATAATTGTGTCTTGGGCCGGATCCGGCCTAGGTAGTGTACCACGGAACCGGATCGGGTGAACTTGGCAAAGTTCCCCAATCTTGGCGAAAATGGATTATTCGTAGAAGACTTCGGTCTTCCCCGTCTAGTCGCTATAAGGAACATTGTGAGTTAAAAAAGAATGATGACGAGCTCGATATAATGGTAAATGTAGGTTTTCATATGTGTATGGTGGACTTTCTTTTTTAAAACGTCATGCATCATATGGTTGAGCATGTAATATTCTTTAAATGGAGATTAATGTTGTTTTTCACTGAAAAAGTTGGGCAACGACTCACACTGCCTACACTATTACTCAGCCAATTTTTTTTTTCAAATTTTTTAACAGGTTTTAGGAGGACGGTGATGAGCTGGCGATGAGGTGGGCCTCATCGGGTGTATTATTCATTACTGTAAATTACCAAGGTGATAGTGATATCATATCTATACTTGTTTTGTTTTCATTTGCTTTCATCTTGTGAATGACCTTCTTTATCCAAATTCATGGTCTTATCATGTTGACTGTCAATACAAAACTTTCAACCTTCGATCTCATTTATTTCAATGTCTATGGTTCAATGTCTCCATACATTGAACTCGTGTCATATCCAGTGTATCAAAACTCCTAGAGTTTTCATTTCATTTTTAAGAGTTATATCATTATTGTCGTATTAAAATATTTTCCAATATATTTCATTTAATTTCTACCCCGCATAGGCTCCCCTCTGCGGGGAGTTACACCCTTCCAAGTGATTGGAAGATAAAAAATTGGTTAACGTATTTACACAATATTATTTCAATTCATCAATTTCACCATATCCAAGGTGTGATAGGGTTCATAAGGATGAACCGAAAATATCATTCTTAAATGGTGATTTAAATGAAAAGATTTATATAGAGGAACTCAAAGTATTTGAAATAACTAGTAACAAAGATAACGATTGTAAACTGAAATGGTTTTTATATGGTCTTAAACAAGCATATTTAGTGTTATAAAAAAAACTTAATCATTCATGTGAAAACTACTTACGAGTAAAACATGAAATTGAAAACAACTTTGTTATTATTGATTACATTACTATAACTTTCTCAATGTGTTTATAGATTATTGTGATGTTAACTAAATTTCAGATAGTAATGAAGCAAACTACACGATTGGATATATATTTACTATTGTAGGTATTGCAATGCTTGAAAATTTGGAAAACATGCATTTCTTGTTGCGAAGAAAAAAATCAGAAACAATTATATTAGAGAATATAAACATCATGCACCTTTGAAATGTACTTGATTTATTGCAAAGTACAAAAGACAAGATTCTACATGCATAAGTTCCCAATGGGCTAGCGAATATTGTCTTCGCCTTGCCTTCTTGAGGAATCAACAATAAGCTTCTTGTCTCTCTGTCCCTTATAATATCCATGGCCAAAATCATCTTTTCTTCCCCAAGATCTTTCGTGTCAAATTCTACCATTAGCTCCTTCTTGAACATGTGCTGCTGGAACACCTCAACATTCTTCTTAAAGATCCATTTGCAGCTAACACGTTTGACGCCTTTTGGTTTGTTCACAAGCTCTCATGTGACATTCTTATGTAATGATTCAAGATCCTCTTGTTTGATAACTAGCCATTCTACATTCTTCTTGTAGTTCACTACCTTCTTGCAGCTTTAAGGATCATCGTGACCTTCTTCCTTTGCTATGGCCAGATCATAAGAGGCAAGATTAGCATGTCCATATCGATATAGTGGAAGGTCTGATCTCCTAGCTCTTTCACGAGCTAGCTAGTAGTTGGTTAGGTCACCTCTAGTGGGCCGCTTCACTTTTTCATCATCATAGTCGACCTTTTGATCAAGGTAGCATTATCTTTGAATACTGGCCTACAATTCCAACTGCACATTTGCACTTCCAGTGAACTCACCTCCTTCTATCATGACCTCAAACTCCACTCGTTACACATCCCATTAAAGAAAAGATTGTCTTCTAATCCACAGCTCTTTTTTCGTTTTCACACCGGCATAAACTGACTATAGAGTGTCTTTTAACCCATTTAGAACATAATTCTTCGCTAGGAAATCACTTTGATGCCAGAAATCAGAGGCAACATGAACATTGAAGTCCGCAGCATCCGGTACAACCGGAGCATCCTCAGTTAAAAAGTTGGCAAATCCTAATGTTGTTAACTAAACCAACATCTTTTGTTGCCACCTTTTGAAATCAATACCCGCAAATTTATCGGGTTTCTACCCTTGAGGCAAAGCCCTCGAAAGAGGAGCCATCAAAGACACATTGTTAGTCTCGATATCGGTAGTGACAACAGAGGAGCCACCGATAAGGGTGGTGGTAGCAGCGGAGGCGGTAGCAGTAGCAGCAAAAGTGGTAGTATTAGATAAAGTCGACATCTCCAAAGCAAAGTTGGTATCTCGTCTTGCGATTGTAAGTAAGAAAACAAAACTTTTATTAAATCGAACGATAAGGAGATTACAATGCTTGGATATTACAATAGTTGAGTCGAGGAAGACCTTTTTTCCGCAAGACGAGATACGCCCCAACTAGTGCTCACGGTTTGGCGTATCGTTCCCAAATGACTATGTCATTCTCGAAATTAGCATCGAAATTCGAGAAGGCACCGGAGAACTTGACGAGGGAGAGAATTGAACAACTAAATGAAACTCTAAAAAAGTAGATATGAGAATGTAAGTAAAATGAGAGAATAGAGAACAAATAGTTGATGGGTTCAAAATGAGCTCTCAACACTACTACAAATTTAATCATACAATATAGTCTTACACTACGGTTTTTTCATCAACCGTAGTGTATGTTAGTCATAGAATACAATTTTTAAAAACTGTAGTGAATGTGCGTGTTTTTTTAATATATAGACTACAGTTTTTTTTAAAATTGTAGTGTATGTGCGTTTATTTTTAATACATAGACTACGGTTTTTAAAAACCGTAATGCATGTGCGTGTGTTTTTAATATATAGACTACGATTTTATTATATAGCCTACGATATTTAAAAATCGTAGTGTATTTGCATGTGTTTTCCGTACATAGACTATGATTTTTCAAAAACATAGTGTATGTATGTGTGTATTTATTATATAGACTACTGTTTTTAAAAACCATAGTGTATGTGTGTGTATTTTTAATAGACAGACTATGGTTTTTAAAAAACGTAGTGTATATGGGTGTGTATTTTTTTATACAGACTGCGGTTTATAAAAATCGTAGTGTATGTGTATAAAGCAATTTTTATAAATATATATAACACAAAAATGGAATTTTGTGTAGTGTATATGTGTAGTTTTTATAAAAATTAACACAAAAATGGTATTAAGGAGGATCACACATTGAATCAAGCAAATCTTATTATAAACATTACCAACTCAACCAACAAAAACACTTAAAAAAAAAACAAACAACAAAAACACTTGTCTTTTCTTTCGAACTAGTGTAGCTCCCGTGCTTTGCACGGGTTATTAAACATACAAATTTACAAATTGGCATGTAGAAATTTATAATTTATACATTATAATTTTTAATTAAGTATAAAAATAATTGGACATATATTTTTTAATTTATGTGAAACTTTATGTTTTATTAAGGGTTTGATATTACGCTTTTCAATAGATATAACGTTTTAAATATCAATTACTAATTAAAAATTAAAAAGGATATATACAAAATATTGAAATAAATTTAATATGTAAAATAAATAATAATTCTCTCTAAAAACTATAAATAAAATGTCACAACACACAATAGTAATGTTTGTAAGTAATCAAGACAATTAACTCAATAGTAAGTCTATTTTTATAAATTCTGCAGCACCTCTTTGTACACAACATTTGATGTAACACTTACATCACGATTATCATGATTAGAAATTAAAATTCTCAAACCCGAACGATGTGTGACTCGTGAAATGACTACATACAATTGACCATGACTAAAAATAGGATTTTTCAAAAATAAACCAACACGTGACAATGATTGACCTTGAGACTTATTGATCGTCATTGCATAGGAGATTATGAGGGGAAATTGTTTTCTTTGAAATTTGAACGGCAATCTTGGATTAGCTGGTGTTAATGACATTCTTCGAATGAGAACTTTATTTCCAATATTTTGACCAGTCATAACTTCAGCTTCTAGTATGTGGTTCCCTAATTTTGAAACAACTAATCTTGTTCCATTACACAAACCATTCGCATGATCTATATTCCTCAAAAGCATAATTGGAGTGCCGACTTTCAAATATAGCTCGTGATTTGGAACACCAGAACATTTAAGACTGTTTAAGAACTCAGGAGTGTGTATGTCATGAAATAAATGAACTCGAATCTGTTATGCACATACTATCCGAGCTCAAATATTTCCTACCTTCACACTCATTCAATGAGACCATATATTGATTTATGGACTCAACCACATTTAAAGTTGGTGCAAGAATAGCTCGTTCTTGTAAGTTCACCAAACTCTCATGGCAGTTTTGAAAAGAAGAATAAATCTCATTAACAAAGCTCTTATAGGATCCCCTGAATATTCAATGAGAGTGTCTCGTGGAAGTTCAATGTAATATCCCGCTAATCTACTAGTAGTTATCATGTATTGAAAATCGGAATAAGAAAATTTCGTTATAAAAGTTTTAATATATATCGATTAGCTAATCGATATTAGTAGCTATTATTCATGCACATGATAATTATTGGAATAATAATAGATATTGTGTGAGTTTGAATTAATAAGATTATTCAGAATATGAAACCAATTAATTCTGGCATCGCATAATTGGTTTTAGTTCGATATAGTAATTAAAAACTTATACAATTCAAGAACTAAGGTTTTAAGAATATTGATGCCTTGATGAGATACTAATTATTCACTTAGAAAATGTGTAACAAAGTAGTAGTATGTTTATATACTATAGAGATGTATACTACTTGGCATTGATAAAATGATAATGCACAAAAACAAAAAAGGGGAATTATGGAATTAGTCATATTAATCTATTAATTAAAATTATTGCAAAGTGAGGATTTGTGCACAAAGGATTAATATATATACTAATGGTATGATAATTATATACTAATGGTATGATAACTATAAGTTGGTAGTATCATTTCTTGTTCATGTAAAGGACGTGTATATATATATATATATATATATATATATATATTAGAATGTTGTAGGGAACATGAATTGTATCCCACTATGCTAAGATAAGGAGTAATACAAATCCACACACCACATAGCAATCTGATAGGCATAGGCATAGGCACAGGCACGCAACCCTAATAAATTTATATACTGTCGAAAACAGTAAAAGAGCAGAAGAAAGGAGGTTAAGACTGCCAAATACAACTTCCATTCACACTCTGAGTAATTATGGGGAGAAGCAAATCTGTACATATACATAGATGTCTATAAAGAGAAAACTGCAGCCTACACTTTCCTACCCCTATCCATCCATCCATCCATCCATCCATCCACCCCTGCACCTGCAAGTAGGGGTGTCAAATCGTGCGGGTTGGGTCGTTATCGGGTCGACCTGATAACAACCCGACCTGTTAAGGTCAAACCTGAACCCGACCTATTAAGATTTTGCTGAACCCGAACCCGAACTCGACCTGCTAAGCTCAAATTCGAACACGACACGAACCCGACACGAACACGATAACTTTCGTGTTGACACGACACGATAACGACACGATAATGACACGACACGTTATCGACACGATAAAAAATTAAATTTATATGATAAAAAATATAAAAATTATAAATTTATAATAAAAAATAATAAATGCATAATTTTTAAAATTTATAGAATATATTCATTTTTAGATTTTAAAAAAATACAAAATATTTTAGAAAAAATGTATCACAAATTACATTTACTTCAAAATATAAATAATTAATATATTATAAAATTTTCTTATCAGGTAACCTGAACCCGATCCGAACCCGACCCGAACCCGACCTGTTAATTTCGTGTTCTTATCAGGTCAACCTGATAACGACCCGAACCCGATAAGGCTTGACACTAACCCATTAATTTCGTGCGTGTTCGTGTCGGGTTATCGTGTCATGTCAAAAATTGACAGCCCTACCTGCAAGAACAAAGAAAAAAGGAGGGATACTGTCTTGGTTAATAGGTATAGGCAGGAGACTTTAAGGTTTAACACTCAAGTGCCCTACATACACAAAACGTTTCCAATACTTTAACCATCCTATATAACCCACAGAAGCTCATAGAGAAACACTTTCCAATCTTAGAAATCAGTCTCATTTTACACTAAGCACATTTACGGAGAGGTCTCTCTCCACCCAAGGAGTTCTTCATCCACACCAGAAGTTATTCCAAATCAGAATTTCATAGGAGTATTGAGGTAAACAAAATCTCCACTTACAATTTTCATTCTTCTTAGTATTCAGTTTAAGCCATCACTTTAGACTCAGTTTACAAAAATTTAAACATCTATCTACATGTCTAACTTCAAGAGTTAGAAAACTTTCAACTTAGTAAACTGAAAATTCATATAGGTTCTATTCTTCTTGATAGCTATACAATAAAGAACAAGTTATTAAAACACAGTCACATACTTGTACTCTAATTACAGAACCCATACATATTCATTTCCAGAACATAGACATATATTTACAGAATTATATTTATAAAACAGAAGATAAATCGTATGCTAATATGTAATTCATATTTAGAACCCAGCTACAGAACTTGAGTCATTTATACTCCTTTAGAATCAGACAACAATACGTTAGTAAAATATTGAAATCAAAATCAGAACTAAATTACGGTGAAGAATCAGTAGCAACATTTTAAAAACGAAATCTGAAATTATAGAATTTTTGTCCAAGAACCCAAATTAGCCAAACACAAAATCTAAACATACAGATTCTGAGAACTCAAAATGCAAAAACAGAATATGAACTAAAGGAAATTAAAATTCACCTTTGAGTAGGAGCAAACATCGGCAGTGGCACAATGGCGAGGCAGCAAGACCAACGCCCAAGAATTTCCTTACTAGAACTAAGAAAATTTTAAAATTTTAGAAAGGAATTAATCCAAACATACAGATCAAATTCTGAAATTTAAACATGAGGAAACAGAAATGAAATGAGGGGGAATTAGGGATTTACGAAACTAGAAATCCAGAAGGAGAATTAGAGAAAGAGAAAAGATAATACCTTACCTTGGGGTCGCCAGCGATGAAGCTCCGGCGAGTCTTCCTCCAGAAGCAGCTGTGAGAAGTAGGATGGAGAAATTTTGTGGAAGATTCAGAAAAATAACTAAGAATAAAACTAGAAATTGAGAAATTAGAATTTAGATAGAAATTACCTCCAGGAATGGCGAAGATGTCGAGAGCAGAGTGATCGATCTTAATTTTCGAGGTGAAGTTGTACGAGGTGAAGAAAGTAATAACACGGGATTTACGTGGTTCGACTTTTAATGAAGTCTACGTCCATGGAGAGAGGAGAGCTTTTATTATGGAGTGCTTGAGAGCTAAGTTACAGAGTGTGTGTCCCTGAAATTTCCCTTTAATCTAGCTTTTTATAGATAACAGAGGCGGTTTATAGCTATTTATAGTAAGTGGGCCGTGGTAAATGGGCTGCCGAGCTGCTCTTGGGCCGAAGTGCTACTGGGCCGAACTGCTCTTGGGCTGGTCCGCTAAAGTTGGGCCTCTGTTGGGCCTTATCAGTAGGCCATATCCTATCACATCCCCCCCTCAAGAGAAGATCGGCACCGAGGTGGAGATCTTGACGAGGTGGGTGTGTTTGCCGAGCTTCCTTCTGTAGACGAGGTCGAAGTACGAGTAGCCACTTCGTCTAAGGACGAAGTTAAGGCTGTCGAGTGGCTACTTCGTCTAAGGACGAAGTTAAAGCCTAAGTAGCCACTTCGTCTAAGGACGAAGTTTTGGCTTTGCCATTTCGTCTAAGGACGAAGTTGGGGCTTTTAAACAGCCACTTCGTCTAAGGACGAAGTTTTGGCTTTGCCACTTCCGTCTAAGGACGAAGTTTTGGCTTTGCCACTTCGTCTAAGGACGAAGTTTTGGCTTTGATGTAGCCACTTCGTCTAAGG
>JAPKLX010000148.1:68052-86037 GCA_026898415.1 Leonotis leonurus | reverse complement strand
AACACTATTTTAGCACCCTCTGATATTTTTTTCTGCGTCCGCCCCTGACTATAGTTGATTCTTTTTTCTCCCGCCATAATTTTCTAAGTTGCATTTCCGTGAAAATTCATCACAGTTCCACTCCCTATTGTTAAATCTTGATAATACAACATCTTATGAGCTAGTTAAGTTCATGTTGTGATAAACATAACCTGATCAACCTATTTGCCTTTGTGTATTCACTACAAGAAAAACGCTAATAGACCACAATTTTAAAAAAAATATTGTCTATATATAAATTAGACCACATATATCACTGCCACTGTGGCCTATTACCATTTATTTTTAACAACAGACGTAATATTTGTGGTCTATTATCTATATAGACAACAGATAAAAAAACATGTGGTCTAAATATCATATAAACCACAATTTATGTTGTCGTCTATTACCGTCTTTTTTCCATCTTTTCACAACATAATTTTATTAACATGTTGTCTTTCATTTCTCCATTGAAAAATAAAATTTTCCCCAATTTACTCAGCCAAATATACAGATTCTCAGCCCTTAGCCCTAGTTCTCTCGTTTCCTCTCTCATCCATTTCAAAAACACCATTCTTTCTCAACCTCCAGCCACAACTACCGCATCGCATTCTGTATAGGGTCCAATACTGGAGCAGAAATCACCATTTCTTAGAGTCTTTGCAATTCTCAGTTTCTTGAAGTAAGGGTGCTCGAGGATATTTCTAAGTGAAAAGAACTCTAAAAAAAGGTGAATAAAGATTTTTAGAGTGGAAGAGTACTAAGTAACTTGTTGTTTACAGGTACTCTTAAATCTCCCCAAGTTTGTCTTTGTTTTTAAATAAAAGAAAATTGATAAATCTAAATGTGAAAGCAGGTTGGTAGAAAGTAAAAAAAAAGAATGTGGAGGGATAAGGGTTTTTTGACTTATTTTTCTTTGTTATCTTGTTTTTATTTTCCTCTAGCAACCGGAAGTGTCAAACATGAAAAATTAAATCAATCAGATATTGCGTAGTCTGACAAATTTGAAGGAATGATATAGCATTTTGTAGGATTGGGAGAGATCCAGATAGCAATAGCAACATTATTTGTTGAATTAAATTAAATTGATGCTCTTTCAGTCTCATGCCATGTTGTGTTTACATCCTAATATTTATTGATAATTATTTCTTGCGATCATACTAATTCTTTGGTTATTGAGTTTTACTTCAAAAATCAATAGAAACTCTTTTTTTTGGTCAAATGGAGTTAAAAATGATGGAAAAGCGAGCTCTCCCTCTATTTTTTTTTCAAGTGTCTTATTTCATTTTGTTCTTGTTTGTAAATAATTACTCCCTCCGTCCCACCGGTAATGACCCATTTGTATTATTTTAATACACCTATCTACTTTACAAATGGGTCATTACCGGTGGGACGGAGGTAGTATAATATTTCACTTTAACTCTTCATTTTTTGCTTATGCTATATGGATTTCTCTTACTTATATACAATATATCTGCTTGATTTCTTTTCTTTACTTTATCTTCACTATGAATAATGATTTGGTGTAAGTTTCACATTTTTGGGCTTGAGCAATGCATTTATGGTGATTTTCTTATTAGATATGAATAATGATTCGGTGTAAGTTTGCATCTTTGTTGTATGGTGTTGTGTGGTCAACAGTAGAATAGACAACAAGCGATGAATTGTGGTCTAAAATTCAATAGATAACAAACAATATGTTTGTGGTCTATAATATAATAGACCACAAGTGGCTCACTGTGTTCTATAACCGCCCTTTAATAGACAACACCTTCATTAACCACAGTCAATTTTGTAATAAACCATAAATATTGCATATGGTCCGTTTTTCTTGTAGTGATTTTGTTTTTTAAATATGAAGTGCAACTCGAGCTTGCTGCAATGTCGAATGCTAAATGTATCTTTGTGAAATTCATTACATTAGCCTTTAAAGTAAATACATATCAATTGTATTGCTTCCTTCGACTTTATTCATTCATAATTGTAAGAAATATCTATAAAATTTATGGATAATTTAAAATTTATTAGTACATAAATATTCAAATATCTTTTCCCTTGTTCTGTGCATATAACTCTTGACCTAAGCTAAAGTGGTTGTAATGTCTTTGTTGCAGGTATCATATCGGTGAAAGCAACAGTTGATAGATTTAAGTTTACATAGTCTTAGGAGCCTTTTTGATGGAAATCATTATTTATATGTTTTGACCATTATATATATATACGTATGCTATTAAACTGTGCTTATACATTAATGTTTATTGATGCTTAGGAGGTAATGCTTTATTGTGTCTAGATTAGATACACATTACAGAATGACCAAGTGTTAAGGACATATCGATTAAAGACATATCGAGTCCATATGAGTCATCTGTGTTCTTAATAGCAGATCAACTAACTTGTAATGACAGATTCAAGAAATGATAACCTAATCAATAGATCTTGATCTCATTTAGTCTATGTATAAGAAGGGAGACCACCTTGTAAGACCAGGTTGAGTTAACGACTTGTGTCACATGATCGATCTTATTTTATTGTAGCAGTTTAAGTCAAATTATGAGAATCGATGTAACGATTTGTTCAAAGGACTAACCAGATCTGTTAAGACTTAGTTTTTATAGAATCTTATTTATAGCACAACATGTCAGCATACTTACCACTACCAGATCGATCAATAGGTCGTAAGACAGATCGATCCATAGGTTGATATGTAGATCAAGAAGCAGCTCGATAGAATCAACCTAATATGAAACATGTTGATATCGACCTTGAGTATCTAACTACTATGGAGAAAATTGATTGACAGGTCGATGGACAGGTTGATAGGCAGACTGAGAAGCAGCATGCTGGAATCAATCTTGTATCAAACAAGTTGATATCAAGCAGCACAACAATCTGTACAAGAAACAACTCGATATAAACGACTTGTGTCTAACAAGTCGATCAGCAGATCGTAGGGGAGACAACTCGAGGAATATTGGAATTGACCTGTTCACCTGCAGATTGATATATCAACATGCTCACCAGCAGATCAACAATGAGCTGCTCAACCCACGTAGGACAAATTACAACGGCTAGAATTACAGTCAACAATCAACGGTCAAAAGAGTATTTAGTGTTATCTGCAAAAGCTGTTCCCAACAGCGAGATGTTCCCAACAACGATATGTCCATCCTGAATCAACCTCCTTAAAGAACACTCGGTATAAATAAAATATATTTTCTAAGTGTAAGAGCAGTCAACCAGTACACTAAGTTGGATTATGGTGTATTCTCCTTCCCCTCGCCATACACCATAACTGCTCTCCCGAGACCGAACACATAAAGAGTCAGTTATGTTTTTGTAATTAGTTCCAATGAGTCCATTTCCTCTAACGTTTGCTTAAGATTCCAAAATTGTACTTTGGGTAAAATAACTTCAGAGAAAGAAAGAGATGAAGTACTAGGGGTAGAAAATTAGATATGAAAAAAAATTAAGTGCACTATGTAATAATAAAATAATAATTTTATTAAAAACGAGAACTGGAGATTACAATGTTTGGAAATTACAAAAGTAAAACGGAAAAAGTCGAGTCGAGGATACCACAAACTCTAAAGGCCCTAGCGAACTTGACTAGAGAGAGAACCGAGCAAACTAATGAAGCTCCCAAGAAAACTAAATATGAGAATGAACTAAATAAGAGAAGAGAGAGCAAAGATGGTGTGTTGGAAATGGACTCTCAACTCCTCCTTATATAGTACTACATTATAAGCTCCATAATGTCATCATCAAGTGCCAATTCAAGAGACACCTTCGGTTAACACAAACCAAGGGTCACCAACAATGAAAAGTCACCAGTTGCCAATAGACAAGGCCAAGAAAATAGTGTAGTTGGGCTTCTCTAAAAAAGAGACTTAATAATTTGATCAAACCCAAAACATAGGCACCATCTCGCTAATTTTGGTTAGCCCAAAATTAAACTAAATAAATTATTAAGACCCAACACACATATTATCTTATAACATATCATTTCTCACTCACCGAATAAAATTCGATTTTGAGAAATCGAGTCTACTAAAATAGACCGGCTCCAACATTTTTAATTCTCGAAGAATCAAAATCAATTCCAACTCACTATAACTGGAAGATATTTGTTAACTACTCTTGAGTAAAAAAAAAAACTAGATCGACTAAGGCAAACTATTCACAACTTAGTGCAGTTTCTAGAATATCATTCATGGATGAGTTTAGATTTCTTTTTTGCAGCCTGAATTTGTGAGTTAATAATATCTTGAATTAGATGTTGTGCCACGAGTTGCTAGTTGTTTTCCTATTTGATTATGATTATTATTAATATTATTGTAATTTGGATTTTCTTTCCTATTTTATCAATATACTGGTAGATTTTTTTTATCCTCAGTTAAACTGCTTGACTGGGGAGAAGAGGGTCACATGATAGAAGGTGAAATAGGAGCCCTAATATTGACAGAGTTAGTCCCCTATTCAACTCTCCCCCCTCTCTAATCAGTCAACCGCTATTTACGTAGAGAATTAGATGTTGATTAATGAGACAATAATATGCTCCAGGGAATTGTTCAGAAGTATAATATATTTTGCATTATTATGTAGTAGTTTGTTAAATTCCTTGCGAATTTATGGTTCAATTAGATACATGACTTTATAGTAACCATCTTTCCATTGCATATGTCACCCTCATCTTTAAATGTATATACAATTCTTTGTTAGAATCCCCTATAGGCTTTAGTTGTAAAGATAACTCGGCTCGGTTCTTTATTACATGTTCCAGAGTCAGGACACCTAAATGCATTTTCCAACAAATGTAAAATACAAAATATATCTTCAAAAAGTAGAAGACAGAGACAAGAAAAATCTCATTGTTGTTTGAGTTGTATAAATTACAACTCTTAGGTTGGGACCACTAAGTTGTGGCCATATTCATTATGCACATACTAATTTACAATGATTTGATGAATGATTAATTAATGAATAAATGTAACTGTGAGCATTATACTAATCATTATTAATATATATATATATATATATATATATATATATATATTTAACCCAAAATTAAGCCACCTTGCCTCCTCTTTAACTAATATTCAACTAATATTGTGCACGAGTCCGATAATATAAATCATTTATTTCAAAATATTAAATATTCGGTTAGCATAATATCATAACTTATATTTTATAAAACTCAGATTTTTTCTTGTGTTAACATAATAGAACATATACTACAGAGCTGACATGATGGATAAAACATGAATTACAATGCATAGATTATCATGAAAATACGAGAATGGAGTAAAATTATTCTTAAAATTCGCATTGCAAAATGTAAAAGATTTTAACCATATACTGTTATTATGGTGTTCCTTTGGGTCCTCGTGGTTGAAGAGTTGCATTGGAGGAGAGGCCGCACCTGAGCCGATTTCTTATCTCCATATTGAGTTTTATTATATCCTCCCTTTTTTTTCTTCTTCTAGTATTTTATTTCTACTGTATTTGCTTCTCCTTCTCTTTTTTGTTTTGTGCAGAAAGTGACTACAAGAAGCTGCCAAATCTGGACGGTTGCATTCGAAACACGAGGAAGTTAGATTTGTGTTCACGTCCTCGGAAGGTCAAGCACCGACGTTGGAAAAAGGTGAATCGACGGCGAGATGATACCACAATAGTGTTCACATCCTCGAGGCGCGCCTCGATTCGATTCATGTCAAAAACGCTCCGAGGCTATAGCCTCAATCGCATTCTGCGAGGCTTGCGCCTCAATTAAGGCTTAAAGGCGCTGAGGCGCATCGAGGCGCAATCGAGGCATTTATACCATATTTTTCAAAATATAACATCTTTTGGGCTAAAATTAAAGGCCCAATCTTAATTATTTATTAAGCCCATAAACCCATCTTATAATTAAATACTAAAACTAACAAGAAAAGAAACAAAACCCTAAAACTAATGTGAAAAAAAGAAAGCGCTCCTCTTTTGTTTCTGGCGCTCCTCTTCTGTTTCTGCTGCCAGCTTCTTTCTGCCCCATCTCTTCTTCTGCCGCCATCCATCCCGACCACCGCCACCCCCCGCCGGAGACGTTGCCCCCTCCATCGGCAGTAGCCAGCCGTCGACCCTAGCTCCGGCAGAAGATTTTTTCAGCCAAAACAGGTCAGTTTTTTTGCTTTTTTTTCTTGTTTTTTTTTTAAGCTTGATTAAATTAATTTCAGTTTTTGGATTAGTTATTTAGTTATTTAGTTTCAAATTTTAATTGTGATTTTAGTTATTTAATTTCAGTTTTGACTTGAGTAAATCATTATTTTCAGTTTTATTAGAGTAGTTATTTAGTTAATTAATTTCAAAATTTAATTGTTGTTTTAGTTATTTAATTTCAGAATTTTGGATTAGTTATTTAGTTAATTAGTTTCAACTTTGAAATTTATTTTGGTTTTCCTATGTTGGCTAGGAATGGGAAAAACACATGAAAGAAAAGATCCTGCTTGGCCACATTGTAAGGAAGTTCCAAATCCTACTAGTGGAGAATTTAAGTATGTGATGTGCAACTATTGTAAAAAAGTTGTTAAAGGTGGAATCACAAGAATGAAACACCATCTTGCTTGGAGTCACCAGAACGTCATGGGATGCCCAAATGTGTCAGATGAAGTAAAAGCAGAAATGATGGCGTTGCTCGCGAAGACAAGAAAAGACAAGAAAAAAAGACAAGATGAATTTGATGATATGGTAGATGCCGGGGCTTATTATGAAAGCGGACATGGCTCAAATCCTTCTCAGTCTCAATCTCAATCTGTCACAAGAGGGCCACTGGATAAGTTTCTTGTGCATGATGACACGAATGAAGCTACAAATCCATCAAATTCAAAATCACAAGGGATGGCTCAAACTGCCAAAGAATCGAGGAAACTAGTGGCCCTAGACATCGGAAGGTTCTTCTTTGAAAACGGGATTGCTTTCAATTGTATTGAATCCGTTTCATTTGTGAGCATGTGTAGGTCCATAACTTCATATGGTATGGGTTTGAAGATTCCTTCAAGACACGAGTTCAGTATGTGGATTTTGAAGGAAGAAGTCCAGAGAACCAAAGTTGAAGTTGAAGAAATCAAGAAAACTTGGATACAAACGGGTGTATCTATCTTGTCTGATGGTTGGAAGGATATGAGAGGGAGAAGTTTGATCAATTTCTTGGTCAACAACTTTTATGAGTCGGTTTTTCTCAAGTCCATTGATGCTTCAGACGCCGTCAAAGATGCCAATATGATTTTCAAGCTTCTTGATGACATTGTCGAAAAAGTTGGAGAGGAAATAGTGGTGCAAGTTGTGACTGATAATGCTAGCAACTACAAGGCTGCCGGGAAGCTACTTATGGAGAAGAGGAAACGTCTTTATTGGACACCATGTGCAGCTCACTGTATTGATTTGATTCTTGAAAAGCTCGAGGAGCTACCACAGCATAAGAATGCATTACGCCAAGCAAGGAAAGTGAGCTACTTTATCTACAATCATAGATTTGTGTTGGCATTGATGGGAAAGTTTACAAATCGAGAGCTTATTCGGCCTGCGGTGACTAGATTTGCAACAACTTTCTTAACTTTAGAGAGTTTGCTCCAGTCGAAACAACCTTTAGAAGCTATGTTCACATCTTTACAATGGTCGAATAGTACTTGGGCATCCAAAAACGATGGAAAGACGGTGAAGAAGATAATCTTAAGTGATCGTTTTTAGCGTAGTGTCACCTATGCCCTAAACACCACAAGGCCATTGGTGTCAGTTTTGAGAATGGTGGATGGTGAGCAAACGCCCGCAATGGGATTCATATATGGTGCCATTGATACAGCCAAGGAGGAGATTGCAAAAAATTTGGGAAATGTGCTTGGGGAATACAAGGAAATATGGGATATCATTGATGCAAAATGGGAAAACCAATTGCATTGTGATTTACATGCTGCAGCCCACTACCTAAATCCTTGGAATTAGTACTCGGATAATTTCTCCAGTCACCATGAGATCAAGAAGGGTTTGATTTTGTGCATGGAAAAATTGCTTCCAACGGATGATTTATTGAAGGCTGATCTTCAGTTGGATGCATTTCGTATGAAACAAGGGCTTTTTGGACGAGCAACGGCAAAAGCGAGTTATAATAATAGATCTCCCGGTATGTTTTAATTCCAATATATTGTATTTATTTATTTTTTGTTGTCTACAAATAAAATTTAACTTATATTTGTTTCAAACAGCTGATTGGTGGATACAATTTGGAGATGAATGTCCGGAACTTCAAAGCTTTGCCGTGAGAGTATTGAGTTTAACATGTACAGCTTCGACTTGTGAGCGAAATTGGAGTATGTTCAATCAAGTGCATACTAAGAAAAGGAATCGTTTAACTACAATGAAGCTCAATTCCTTGGTGTACATCATGTATAATAGGAGATTGAGGGAAAAACGAGTCAAAGTGAGAAGTAAAGCAAAGGATCCTTTGGAAGTTGAAGACTAGGCTTCTGATGATGAATGGTATGTAAACAATGCCAATGAAACACCGGATCCGGAACCGGAAGTTGATATTGAGATTGAGACACTTGATATTGAGATGCCATCTTCTTCGACAAGGTCGACGGGCAGTAAGAGAAAGAATAACACAAACTCATCGGGTAAGTTTGAATTTTATTATGTTTGATATTATAGTATTTAGAAATTAGAATTTAGATTTACTTGCATAATTATATTGTTTATGAATTATAATTTAGGTCAAAATAAAAGGGGAAAACAAACAAGACATGTTCCGATGTTGATTGATGAACGAGAGGAGGAAGAAGACGAATTTGAGGAAGGGGAAGAAGAGGAGGAAGAGGAATACGAGGAAGAAGGGGAAGAAGAGGAGGAAGAAGAGGAGAATGAGAATGATGAGTTTGATGATTAAATTAAAGTTTAAAACTTTTGATTGATCATTGATCAATGGCCATTAAAACTTTAAATTAATGCCTTTAAGACTTTGGATATTATATTTGATGCTTTTGAGACTTTATGATGCTTTAATTTGATGATTTTTAGACTTTGTGGATGTTTTTTTATTATTGCATAATTTTTGTGAATTATTTTTTTGCCTTTTTACTGAGGCTTATGCCTCGGACCGCCTCGAGGCTTACGCCTCGATTCACAAAGGCAAAACGCCTCAAAAGCGCCTTAGGAACTTTACAACATTAGTTGTCGCACCCTTCGCGTCATGGGTCTCGTCGCCATAGGTAAAACGATGTCTCGATCTTATGTATTGCTCTAGTAAATTGGCTATATCCTCTCTGCAATTTAAATTTCTAGAGACTACCAATCGGTGCTGCATAGGTCGTATATTTAAATTTGTAGAAAACTACCAACTGTTGCAGTATAGGTTTGGGTATTTGCTGCTGTTATCCTAAATTCTCGTTGTACTGTGGTTCGTTGATCCTATTGTTTAGGAATATTAACATGTTGTGTTTATATTCTTTCCGTTGCTATACTTCATAATTTAACTTTTGTGTGTTGTTTTATCTTGTTTCATATCTTGTGTTTATTATGGCTCATAATTCTTATGGTTTGTCACCTCTTAATGGTAAAACTGATTTTAGCATATGGAACAAAAAAATAAATGTGTTTTAATTAACAAAAAGTGTTTCGTGCTATCACTCAAAAATATGAGACTAGTGATAAACAAGAAGAAATGAATGAACTTTCATGTTCTACCATTATTCTTTACTTGTCTGATAATGTGTTGAGAAAAGTTGGTATTTTGGATTCTGCAAAAGAATTGTGGGAAAAACATGAGGAGTTGTATACTGAAACTTCTTTGCCTTCGAAAATGTTCTTGCTTAAAAAGTTTCTTTCGATTTAAACTTGATTTGTTTAAGGAGGTTGATGAGAATCTTGATGTGTTTACTAAGTTAATACAAGATATTAAACTTACCAGTGACAAACATATTGATGATTATGCCTTCATTGTGCTTATAAATGTTATACCTGATTCTTACAGTGATGTGAAATCTGTCATTAAGTATGTAAGAGATAATTTGACTCTTGATACTGTGGTGAATGAGTTAAAAAGCAAAGAATTGGATCTAAGACATAATAAGGGTGAGAAATCTTCTGGTGAGATTATGCGTGTGAGAGGACGAACTCAACATAAGTATAATAATTACAAGCGTGCTAATTATGAAGAATCAGGAGGAAGAAGAAGTTTCATGGAAAGAGTAGGTCGAAATCTAGGACTAAGGGTAAAAAATGCTTTAATTATGGTGAATTTGGACATTATATTAAGAAAAAAGAGCATGTGAACGTTGTGACCGATGGTGAAATCATGAGAGATTTGTTTATGGTGTTTTCTGTGAATTCTTTGCATTCCCCTGCTCTATGTGAAAATGAATGACTAGTGGATTTTGGATATACTTTTCATATGTCTCATTTCAAAAGCATGTTTTCAAACAATAGAGATGTTAGTGATGGTTTTGTGTCGCTAGCTGATGAAAAGAAATGTCCTGTACTTGGTATATGTGATATTTGTCTTAATTTTGATTCTGGTCATGTCTACACTTTAAAGAATGTGGGTCACGTGCCTGCTCTTCGTTATAACTTTCTCTCTTGTGGTGCTTTGGAAGATGATGGGTTAGAAGGCAAATGGGGGAAGGGTCAAATGAAAATTTTGAAAGGCTCTCTTGTTGTGTTTAAGGCTGAATAATGCCATAACTTGTATATTTTTCTTGCTAATGCTGTCATTCATGATGTTTCTTATGTTAATGCTGTCCAAGAGGACAAAACTGTGCTTTGGCATAAACGTTTAGGACATATGAGCAATAGAGGTTTGGAAATCTAGCTTAAAAGTGGTGTTTTTGGTAAAGATAAGTTGTCAAAATTGTGGGGTCCTTCAGTGTGCTTACTCATGGTGGAAATTGATATTTCATGTCTATTATTGATGAGTACTCTAGAAAAGTTTGGGTTTTTCTGCTTAAGCATAAATCTGATGTGTTTGATAAGTTTAAAACTTAGAAAACTCGAATTGAAAATCAAGCTGAAAAGAAGATTAAGACGTTGAGAACTGATAATGGCCTTGAGTTTTGTGATGCTCTGCTTGATGATTCGTGTTCTTTATCTAGTATTAAAAGACATAAAATTGTGCCTTATACACCACAATAGAATGAGGTAGTTGAACGCATGAATAAGACTTTGTCCTGAACGTGTGTTTTGTGGTAAACCTATTGATTTCTCTCATCTTCGTGTGTTTGATTGTGCTGCTTTTATGCATAAGAAGGGTGACAAATTAGAACCTAGCTAGATCTAAAAAATGTGTATTTTTAGGATATCTGAAGGTGTTAAAGGGTATAGATTGTGGGTAGAGAAGAACTTGGTTTTAAAGCTATCGTTAGTAGGGATGTGATTTTTAATGAATCTGATTTTCCTTGTTTATCTATTAATTTTGTCTCTTACACGACTCAAAATTGTGACTTTGTGCTTATGTTTCTGCTATTATATGTTGATGATATGTTGCTAGTTAGTCCTTGTACTAAAACCATCTAGCATGTGCAAAAGTTTCTAAGTGATAATTTTGATATGAAAAATTTAGGTGATGCAAAGAAAATACTTGGCATGGACATCATTAGAAATATGAGTAAATGTACTCTCGTGCTTAATCAGATTTCATATGTTAAAATGATTTTGAGTAAATTCTATACGTCGAATGCTTAATGTGTTAATTTGCCTCTTGCTTCTCATTTTGTACTAAGGATTAGTCTCCCACGATTGTTTCTGAAATGAATGATATGAAGAAAGTGTCTTATCCTAATGCTATAGGATCAGTTATGTATCTTATGATTAGTACTAGTAGGGCTGTCGAAACGGGACCGGGAATTCGGGTTTCCCGATACCGAACCGGTTCCGAACCGGTACCGAGTACCGGTTCCCGGAACTTTCAGGAATTGGGACGGGAACCGGTATTCACCTTTGGCTATTCTTCGGTTCCCGGGAACCCGGTACCGAACCGGGAATCGAGTTTTGCTTAATTAATATTATTTAATATATATAATATATTTATAATATATTAAATTTAATATTATTACATTTAAATGTAAAAAACTGAAAACAATTTTTTTTTTAAATTTCGGTATTTTATCGGTTTTTCGGGATCCCGAAACCGAACCGACCGGTTCCCGAGAAACCGAATCGGTCGGCCGGGACGGGAGCCGGTACCGGATTTATACTTATTTCCGGTTCGGGAAACCGGTTTTCCGGTACGGGAATCCCATACCGAACCGTTCTGACAGCCCTAAGTACTAGGCCGGACACTACTTACACTGTGAGTTGTTTAAGTTGTTACATGTCTAATCCCGATATACCGCATTGGGAAGCATTGAAATGGTTTTTTAGATACTTGAAATATTCTAAGAATTTTGGTTTGACTTTCTCTAAGTGTGATGACAGTGTTAAGCTTCTTGGTTATATGGACTATAATTATACTAATGATAGAGACAATATGCGGTTCTTATGTTTTCACTTGGTGTGGCTCGTGCATAAGTTGGAATCTTAGTTACAATCTACTGTTGCTTTATCTACTACTGAGGCTGAGTATGTTGCTGCTACCGAAGCCTTGAAAGAAGCAATTTGGTTGAAAGGTTTATTATCTGAAATTAGTTTTCTTGATAAAGATGTTTGTTTTTTCCTGATGGTCAATTTGCTATTCAATTGTGTAGAACCTTGTGTTTCATGATACAACTAAGCATATTGATGTGAAGTTTCATTTTATACGTGACATTGTTAATAAAGGCATAATTAAGCTTGAAAAGATTCACACTTATTTTAATCTTGCTGATATGGGTACTAAGTGTATGCAGGTTGAGAAGCTCAAGTCATGTCAAATGATCCTAAACTTTGACATGGGTTAGATTTCCCTTTGGATCTTTGTGATCCGTACAAACTTGGTTTGTACTTCTTATGTCCCTTGTTTAATGTTTGTAGTTTTACAAGGGGCATTTTGTTCCCTTTAAGCCTATGTGGTCTTTAGGAGACATTTTTTGTCCTCTTTATTCTATCTGTGTGATATTATAAGGGGGACTAGGCGATGATGTTTGTGCGGTTCTCTTTCTAATGCATACAATACCATGATTGGGCCAAAGGTGGAGATTGTTATTATTATTGGCCCAAGCCCAAACCCATTTGGCCCATTATTAACCCTAAACCTACCTTTATATTGGTTGGTAGCCTCCCCCATTCAGTTGAAGAATCAGTCGCTACTTTCAAAATTGTGTGAAACCAACCTTTCTGTTCTGTTACCCATCAAGGGTTTCTGCTTGACGAACATTTTGATCTATTACCTAGCGTTGGGTTTTCTTCTTGCCATTGTGCTGTGAGGGTGAAGATATCTTAGTGATATCAAAGGGCAGATTCATCTATTCCTTTGTGGAATATTCTCGGGTTTGGAGGCAGGGCGGTGTTTAGGTTGATGGAGCCTACGAGATTACAGTCTTCCTTTGGGTCCCCGTGGTTGAAGAGTTGCATTGGAGGAGAGGCCGCACCTGAACCAATTTCTTATCTCCTCCCCCCCCCCCCTTTTTTTTGCTTCTTCTAGTATTTTATTACTACTGTATTTGATAGAACCCGTATGAGGGGCTCATAAATGCGCATGATCCAAATGTTTAATTAATTGCATAAATAATTAATTCTTAAGCATTTAATACACACAGGAGAATATATTTGTGGAATAATTAAATTATACCTTCTCCTACGCAACTCCTCCGCTTGTGGAGAAACAATTTGGATCGTTACCCACGAACATCAATCCACTCTGATGGAATCTTCAATTGATCTCCTTCGATCCTACCTTGGAAACTTTTAACATATTCCCGATCTACTCATGGCGATTCTATCAAGTAATTTAAGGAGAAACAAGAACGAAAATTGAAGTTTTTAGTACTCCCTTATTTTTGAAAAATAGAGATTAAATCTCTACTGGGGGGGGGGGGGGGCGCGATTTTGAGCTAGAAGATAGTGAAACCGACTCCTGCTATGTACTCATTTTATAGATATTTTGGGCTAAGTTGGAGTTTCTCAGGTGAATGGATAAGATCACAAAAAATAGAACTAATTTGACTTAATTAAATTAATTTCCAAGACACTTTTGGGCCCAGTTAAATTTAATTAATTGTTTGGTCCAACTTAGACTTAAATTAATTAATTTAAGTTAATTTAACCTCAAATTAATTACTCTATGGAAATGCAATAAAGTGTAATCCTATTATAAATATTTATCGACTCCACTATAGGATAAATATTGAACTCATCTTAATTCATTCAAATTACGGATGTAACCCTCTTGTCATTAATTATTTTTCGCGTTTAAGGTTTTCTAAATCCATTAATTAATTGAGTTTGCTGACAACTCACAATTAATTAATATATTTATTCGTGAGTGATCCGGTTTAGACCTTAATTATTACAAAAAAATAAATTCCAACCGGTCAGGTTTCTTATGCGATAAACCTTTCTGAACGTCTCACGCGGATTTAATCAACTCGTGTCACCGATACGCGATTCTGTATGACTGACAGTCGAGCATTTCTAGCTAAGCCAATCATTACCTCCCAAGACATCACTATTTTGGATTACGGAAAACCCGCAAGTGTAGATGAATCAAAGCAGCGTATAATCAACCGTATATACTAATGTCATCGTCATAAATTTAGAAATGAGCTAATTTTTTTGAGACCTCGTTCTAAGTATCAGCACGTAGAACTTATCTCACTGTGAAACCTCTCAATATGTATACGCAAAATATGTGTATCAACTTATACATACAGATATCATTCTGTGGGCTATAAGGTCCGCTCTCGCATCAAATGATACCGCAACCTTTACTGACTAGACTGTGACTCTATAATACAAAGATTTCGACTGTGTTACCTTCTGTGATCATCGATCCACCACACAGTCTACAATTGTAGTAAATGGACTTGTTTGTAATTCAATAATAATACTAAATAACAAACCAATGATAGAAATATTTATTCTCATTAAAAGGAAATTGAAAACAAGTATGATACATCGTCTAAGCATAAAACATGGTTTAAGGTATACAAACCCTAATGGTATTTGCTTATCCTTCTCTTTTTTGTTTTGTGCAGAAAGTGACTACAAGAAGCTGCCCAATCTGGACGGTTGCTTTCGAAGCACGAGGAAGTTAGATTTTTGTTCACGTCATCGAAAGGTTAAGCACCGGGTTTGGAAAAAGGTGAATTGACAG
Source organism: Leonotis leonurus (assembly GCA_026898415.1). NCBI lineage: Eukaryota > Viridiplantae > Streptophyta > Magnoliopsida > Lamiales > Lamiaceae > Leonotis > Leonotis leonurus. The sequence goes on along the minus strand of JAPKLX010000148.1, from coordinate 70,766 downwards.
CGAGACGATACCACAACATATACCTTGCCCTTGTGCACAGTGTGGTAATGTTCAGAGGAAAAATGTGTTCTCTATAAGGGCACACTTATTCTCCAATAGTATGGATCTTACATACAAGACGTGGACATTCCATGGTGAATGAACTATATCAGCTAGGGTAGTCAACGCATTTGAGTATATTCATCTTAACGATCAACATGATAGTGATGATTCCATTAATATGGTACATGATGCGTATGAGACTTATCAAGAAAATTCGAATGAATTCAGGAAGTTACTTGAGGATGATGAGAAACCATTATATCTTGGTAATTGTAAATTCTCCAAGTTATCAACAATTGTGAAGCTATACAATGTAAAGGCAAAGCATGGATGAAGCGATAAGGGCTTTGATGAACTGCTGGATAATTTAGTTGAAATGTTTCCAGAAGACAATGAGTTGCGATCATCGATGTACAATGCAAAGAAATGCATATCCACATTTTGGTTAAGTTATGAGAAAATTAATGTTTGCCCCAATTATTGCATTCTGCATACAAATATGTATGAGGATAGCGTCGAATGTCCAACATGTGGGTCGTCAAGATGGAAGAAAATTGGCAAGACAGATACTTTAAAGGTATGAGTATCCACAAAGGTGTTGTGGTACTTTCCACCAATACCAAGATTTTTAAGAATGTTTAGGAATAATGATATAGCTAAGGATTTAACTTGATATATTTCTGGAAAAAATTTTCATGGATATCTAAGACATCCAGTCGGTTCACCAGCTTGGAGTTTAGTAGATGAGAAGTAACCACAATTTTCTAAGGAGCATCAAAATCTCAAGTTATCTCTATCTGCAGATGGCGTGAATCCACATAGCTTCATGAGCTCCACAAATAGTTGTTGGCCGATATTACTTGAAACCTGCAATCTTCCACTGTGGTTGTGTATGAACAAAAAATTCATGATGCTAAATCTATTAATATCCAGTCCAAAATTGTCGGGTAATGACATTGATGTGTATTTATCACCTTTGATTGATGATCTAAAAATTTTTTGGGATTCAGGCATTGAAGCATATGATGCGTATCGAAAAGAAAGCTTCATGCTCAAAGATAGTTTGTTATGGAAAATCAATGACTTTCCTGCATACAAAAACTTATCAGGGTGCTCCGTTAAAGGATATCAAACATGTCACATATATGCAGAAAATACAAGTGCCAACATGTTGAAACACGGAAGAAAAATTTCTTACAAAGGGCATAGAAGATTTCTACCTGAATATCATTCTTATCGACGACAAAAGAAGGTTTCTGATGGTTACCATGAGTTTAAATTTGCTCCTATACCAATGACTGGTCATGAGGTGTTTGAGAGAGTTATGGATATCCATTGTTGCTAGAGGACGGAAGATGAGAACAAATTAAAGGATGGTGATTGCGGTAAAACGAAGGAAAAATAGCGACTGTTAAAGGATGATGGGTAAATCTTGCTGGAAAAAAAAATTCAATTTTCTTTGCTTTTCCTTATTGGAAACATTTGCATGTGCGTCATGTTCTTGATGTGATGCATATAGAGGAAAGTGTGTGTGAAAGTCTCATTGACACATTACTTAACATCCCTGGAAAAACGAAGGATGAAATTGTGGCAAAAAAGGATCTAATGGAGATGGAAGTGCGGACTGAGTTAGCTCCGAAAGTGGTTGGAAATCAGACATTCTTACCCCCAGCCTACTACACATTAAGTAAAGAAGAGAAAATGAAGTTATGAAATTCTTTGCATGGAATTAAGGTTCATACTGGGTACTCTTCTAATGTGTTTAGCTTGGTTCCTATGAAGGATTTGAAACTTGTTGGACTAAAGTCTCATGATTATAATACTTTAATTCAACAATTGCTTCCTATTGTTATTCGCAGTGTCTTACCGCAACATGTTAGGTGTACCATCAAAAGATTGTGTTTATTCTTTAATGTGCTATGTGCAAAGGCTATTGATGTATCAAAATTGGATGAGATTCAAAGAGATATTGTGACCACACTGTGCTTACTTGAAAAGGTGTTTCCCTCAATCATATTTTGGTATTATGATTCATCTTGTGGTCCACCTTGTGCGTGAGGTGAAGTTGTGGGCCAGTTCGGTATAGATGGATGTATGCTTTTGAGAGATTTATAAAAATTCTTAAAGGATATGTACGAAATCGTAACCGACTCGAAGGATGTATTGCTGAATATTATATTGTTGAAGAGGATATAGAATTTTACGCCGACTACTTATCCAATGTCTATTCAATTGGAATACGATCACGTAATCTATAGGCACAAGAAACCAATCCTCTTTCCAAGTACAAAATGTCATATGGTTTCTATTGAGGAGTTAGATCAAGCATATCGATATGTACTGACGAATGATCTTGAGATTGATCCCTATATCGAGTATGTCCCACACTAAATAATATTCTGATACTTATAATAAATTTTTCAATAACTTACTACGATGCTTCCTTTAAACATGGAACATAATTCATATATGAAGAAAACATGTCCTGCTAAAGTTAAGAATCTAAAGTCATTACAAGAAGAACATAACAAAACTTTAATCCAATGGATTCGTAAACGAGTAATACATATTGTTCGAAAATTATTTATCAAAATAAGTATAATTAACAAGTTCTAATTATAGATTGCACTAGTAGAAAAACGCTCATAGACTACGGTTTTAAACCGTAGTCT
>JAPKLX010000148.1:20714-58242 GCA_026898415.1 Leonotis leonurus | reverse complement strand
TTTTCGAAAGGATCTCAATTTGAGGAATTATGTTTCAAAGTATTGTCTTGCCGAAAATGATTTATGATTTGTATGAAGCCTATCTGGTTCTGATTAAGGGTACCTGAATTAAGGATCCTGGATTCCTGGTTTAAGGATCCGAAGAATTTAAATCGAATTCGGGTTCCAGTAGGTGGTGTAACTTACTCGAACTAAATATGCACAAATAACCGGGAGTCATTGAAGTTGTTGACCGGTTACAGTGGACCGTGAGTCATCTTAGCGGGTTGGCCGGTCCGGTGTCCGTAGAAGGTGGCCACCTTCTCGGTACCATAAATGTTCCATAAATTACAGATATGGCAGAATACTAAAGAAAATAAGACTGATCAGTCAAAATATCAGGTTTCACAAAAAGGATTTAGTGAACGTAGGTGCTTTTAAAGACAAAATCCCTACGTGTCACTCTTACGGCATTGACATTTATATATGTATGTGTGTGATTTTGGCATGTGCCTACTGTGTACTTTTGTACTCAGCCCTGCATGTATTTATAAATGTGCAGGTTGAGACGTGATGATGGGAGATGCTATGAAGGGCTTGTCGGTCTTTAAATTAAATCTTGGGTGTCTACGTGTCTTCATACACGTAGACTTCAGTCGATCCTCAATCCGCTGCGTGAGTTTCTATCAGTTTTTATCAGGCGTAGGTGCCATCTATGTAAATTAAATCTTCGGTTGAACTGAACTCAGTTATCGAATGATCAGTGTTCTATCAGTTAAAGTTCTCAGTGTTCTATCAGTTAAAGTTCTCAGTGTTCTACCAGTCAAAGTTCTCAGTGTTCTATCAGTCAAAGCTCTCAGTGTTCTATCAGTCAAAGTTTTCAGTGTTCCACTTAATCCGAATGATCTTTCGTTCAGTCAAAACTTTCAGTATTTTCAGTGTTCCACGTTATCCTTCATTTATTTATTCTTTTTAGTCGCGCGCCCGGACTCTGCCGGGGAGGGCGAGAGGTCGGGGCGTGACACAGATCAACAGCAGACTCCAAGCAGCAGATGATCTGTCCGAGTGCCACTCGATCTGGTTGTCATGAAATTATACACTGAGATTGCAACCATGCTTTGGAGCATCTTTGGAACAAATTGATATATGACCAGATCGACATCAATCTTCTTTGACCAAATCGTTGCTAGCCTGGACCAGATCAACTCTAGTCATCTGACATACGATTATATGTCTAGATGTACTTCAATAAATCCAAGTCAACTTGCCACATCTGCAGATTACTCAAAGATGGAAAGTATATATATACTGAAAATCAAGTTTGGAAGGAGAATCAATCAATGCGCGTAGAAGGAAAGAAGAATCCATCAACAATCTACTTTCGATATATTTGAAGATTCGGTCAAACTTTCCAAGGCAAGATGAGATATACTCGGATTCAATATCTCCTGATTGGCAATCAATATTTACTTCAAGCCAATCAAGACCAACGGTTAGAATTTCAAATTCTACACCTATAAAAGCTTGGAACCAAGACTGGAAGAGTACAAATACTATTATCAACGATCAAGCGAGCTGTTACTCTGCTCAGAAATCAACTCATTCTTCAAAGTTTTATTTGAGAAGATTTCAACGCACCAGATCGTGTTCTAAGCCGTTCGTGATCGAAATCACACCACTCTATTCAAGTCTGACTTATCGAGAAGGAGAAGGAAGATAGCTTTGCTAGCTAATATTTTTCTATTGGATTAACGTGAAGATATCTTATTGCAGTTGTATACTGTAAGTTGTAAATGGACATGACCCTTATTCGTGCATAAGTTTCAACCAGATTGTGTTTGAAACTTGTGGCTCATTCTCAGCGAGTATAAAGAAGAAGAGTATCCTAGTAGTGGATATCTAATCCAATTTGGATTGGACCGTGGACGTAGGGGGTTTCCCGAACCACGTAAAACAACTGTGTTATTTACTTTCTGCATATTTACTTTCAGTTGTTTATTCACTAACCAGCACGACCATACAATCTGCGTTCTTAATCAATCTGCTAAATATTCAGTTAAGGTTTGCAAAGGTTTTCTAATAAAGAGCACTGTATAAATCAACCATATTCCGCACACAACGCTCTGTTAGAGAACAATAATCAACCAAGTAAACTCAAAAGTCTGTATTTGGTGTTTTCCCCCCCTCCCATACACCAAACCTTGCTCTTTCGGGACCAACAGTTTTTATCCATCTTAAATAGCGTATATTTTTCTTTTCTTTTCTTTCTTTCAACATGAGGAATATTAGGATAATATTCACCGGGTGAGTACTCCGAATGTTCGGGTTTGCCCGGTGTGGTTTCCCAGACCCATCTCTTTTATAAATTTGTATTTGTGATTAAGAGAGCGGGGTAGAATCCTCGTGTATTCCTATTTTTCAAGAACTTAAGAAAAATACTTAGAACAATGTCAAGTTATATGGTCATTGTCGCGAGGTGTGAACAATTATGGGTTCCCTAATGTATCCTCACGCGGTTTCCCATGCTCATGTAGGAGCAAAGACCTCTTGACAAAGTTCAATTAATATAACACAGGTACGCAACAAGTGGTCATAAATAACTAGCCAATTGAATCAATCAATTTATATCATCATGCATTACTATTTTAATCGTTCTACTAAGATCCATAATCCAATCATAATGTTCCACACATTCCTAGTTCATCTACGTTTCAAAACATAAATCAATGCAAATCAATAAAGGTTTTCAAATCAATCTCATCTTAAACATATGCCACAACCCGATTTACCCACAATGTATCAAGACAAAGTAGCTTTAAAACAATCAAATATTTTACATGTTTAAAAGACACTAACGTAAAATGACGAATGCACGCATAAAAACAACACCCCTCCCCCCTACAAAGATAGAGCAATGCCCTCATTGCGGAAAGTAAAGATATAGAGAATAGGGATAGAGAAACGTCCCTGAAATGCGGCATTCAGAGCACCAAACGAAAATAAAACCTGAAAAATGAATTACTAAAAGGGAAAATAACGGTTAGCCAAATACACACACACAAAAAGAAAAGAAAACAAATAGAGGTACCTCAACAGTGAGACAAAAGCTCATTGTTGGTCGGGAGGAGGGTTAGGGTTTTGGGGAATTTGGGAATGAATAAAGGGGGAAAAGTGGGAAAGAAAGAGGGAATAAAGGAATTAAAGGGTTGGGTCGGCTAACTCAGCGGCCGCTGACAAGTCAGCGGTCGCTAAGTGTTGTTTCGTCAAGTATATGGTTGTTTTGGAAGAGATTTACGAAAGGGAGGTCAACGGCCGCTGAGGGGTCAGTGACCGTTGAACTCGTTGCCAATTGATTCGAAATGACATCTTCTCCCTTTTCGCATGTGGCACGTCACCCTTTGATGGCAAAAATTTTCTAAGACCGAGTAATCTTCTCTTTTGGGGTTTGGCCTTGTCGAGATGTGTCTCAGATATTGTGTTTGGGCGCATAAGAGCTTCTGCATAAGTTGACGAGTAGGTATATCGAGAAGGGGAGTTTGTGATCTTCGGGTTGGATGAAAGGTGTGGTTGTTGGCTTCTCTTCGAGTTTTGTTCGCCTTCCAATGTTTTTACTAGGACGGTCTCTCTTTGAGCAATGTCCTTACGATGAAAAGCCTGCATTATAGATTTCTCAACCAAAGGGTTAGTAGTATGTATATAGCATGTATCAATCAAATCGACAAAATTTGCATTGTGAATTTGGTGAGCAGAAAAAGATACTTCCTCATCAAGGATAGACATTTTAATGGTACTATTTTTGACATCAATAATAATATTAGTGGTAGCCATAAAAGGTCTTCCTAAGAGTAGTGTATGCTCGACTCCGTCCTCACGTACCTCACCTATCTCAAGAACGACAAAATCAACATGAACGATTATTCCACCGATCTTAACAAGAATATCTTCAATTATTCCTTTAGGGTGTCTCACGGATCTATCGGCTAATTGAAGGGACATGCGAGTGGGTTTTAATTTACCCAATCCTAATTGTTTAAAAATAGAATAAGACATAAGATTAATTCCCACTCCTAAGTCTAGCATGTCAGATGTTGCCTCACCGTTACCTAGAGTAATGTCAATAACAAACCTACCTGGATCGCGTCGCTTAGGAGGTAAAGGCTGCTGCTGCATGATAGTACTATCCACTTCGGAGACTGTCATTAACTCTTGATCGTCGAGTTTCTTCTTCTTTGAAATCAGCTCCTTGAAGAATTTGGCATAAGATGGGATATTCTTGATCACTTTGAGGAGTGGAACGTTCACTGTTACTTTGGATAGCATCTTGTAAAGATCTACAAACTGTTTCTTGCTTTTAACATCCTTTAGCCTGCTAGGATAAGGAATAGGCGGAACGTATGGATTTACCGCCTTGTGAAGCTCCTCATTGGACTGCTCTTTCTCCTCCTTCGGTGGCACCTTATCGATTTTGCCCTGAGATCGCATCTCCATCTTGGTTTCCACCACCTTACCCTCTTTTAGAACGGACACTGCTTGCACTTGATGGGGTTGTTGTCCTTGTGCTAGAATTTGCCCCGTTTGTTGGTTTTGCTGCAACTGGTTGACAGCGCCAGAAATCTGCCCTATAGCCATCTCGAGGCGCTTGATTGTGGCATCTTGGGCCTCTCGAGCCTTCTTGCTCTCTTGCATAAATGCGGCTAGACTGTCTTCAAGTGATGATCTTTGGGGAGGAACAGGTTGAGGTGGAAATTGCTACACCGGTGGTGGATAGAATTCTTGTTGCTGCGGTGGAAAAAATTGTTGGTGTGGCGGTTGTGGTGGATAATACTGCTGCTGTTGATGTTGAGGGCAAAAATTCTGAGCCGGTGGCCGTTTGTTTTGGAAGTTTTGTGCTCCATGCCCTTGGAATTGAGATTTCCATCCTGAGTTTTGCTGAGGCTGAGGTTGGGATGTGAATTCCTGTGACGCGCAAACCTCGGCTTGTCCTTTGGATGTCATCTCTCCCATTCACGGACATCCCTCTACAACGTGTCCGTAGTCACCACAAATACCGCATGGCTCAGGTGCAGGTTGTTGAATAGATGGTGACGGGGGTCGGTTCATCTTCAATTCCTATAACTCCCTCATCATATCCGCCATTTGTTTCTTATGATCGGGGCTCGTAGTCACTGCACCGGCCTCCATTCGTCTCAGTCGAGATGATTTCTACTACGAACTCGCGGCTAGGGTCTAAAAAATCTCATTCATCTCCTCCGCCGTCTTGACTGCAATGTTCCCTCCTTCCGAACTGTCCACCATGAATTGAGTAGTCTGGAGCAGGCCATCATAAAAGAATTGACATAGGATCTCCGGTGCCATCTGATGGTGAGGGCACTGCTGAAGTAGCTCCTGGAATCTCTCCTGCGCCTCATGGAATGGCTCGTCGTGGGCTTGTGCGAAGTTCATTATCTTAGTACGTACTACTTGAGTTTTATGATGCGGATAGTACTTCAACATGAACTTCTCACAAACCGATGTCCAAGTAGTGAGTGATCCGGGTTGAAGAGATAAGAACCAAGATTTGGCCCTATCTTTCAACGAGAAAGGGAAACACTTAAACTTGAGTTTATCCTCTGTCAGCGAGTGAAGCAGGAAAGTTTGCACCACCGTGCAATATTCTCGAATGAACGTTGACGAGCCCATTTTTTGTGCTCTTTTTGTGTCTTACTTTAGGTCTAGATCGAGTCTTTTTCCTTTTTTTGTGTCGTATTTCGTGTCTGGGAGGACACAAGTCTATGGCAAGCAGGATGCAGGGCAAGTTGCAGGTAATTTCGGGAAAGAGGCAAGATTATACGCGAAGATCGCTTGGGCAATCTGGAACTCAAGACAATGTACCTCCTGGGACCACACTGCAGCAGAGGGAGACCAAGGGAGCAAGCTGAGCAAGACGGAGGACTGGCCAAGCAGCTGGGAGCGCACAAGATGAAGCAGATTTCTTTCGTTTCGTGGAAAAAGGAAACTATTCCCCCTTTCCTTTCACCAACGATTTGGGGAAGATTGAGATTCTTTCCTTCTTCGCGGGATATCTGACCGAGAAGGAAAGTTTGCCAGAATCCTAGCTGGCACCACACAAAAGCCCAAGCCCATGGAAGATCTATATAAGCCCCACGCCTTAATATACACAAAAGATCGAGATGCATGTAGAGGGGAGGGACGACACCCAGCTGTCAGTTTAGTCCTTTAATATTTTTTGTTATGCTTTTGGCCTTGTCACGGGTTGGTCCTGGCAAGGAGGATATTTTGGTAACACTTTACTTTCGTATTTCAATACAAGTATGCTTTTCTTTATTTCGTCCTTGTTCTTTATTTTCTGCATGAGTAGCTAGTTTATTAGACTTGACTTGGGGTAAGATGAATTGAGTCCAAGACTTATAAAGTCTTGAGAGGTCTAATTGTGCATAAAGTTGTCTTGGCAAGTTTCTAAAGCGCTGGATCTGAATCCTATACAACTTGATCAAGTCCTCGGTGTTGTCTGGCCAGTAGCAGTCTTGGGCGAGATCAGGTTACAACTGCGAGCTGGAAACTCCAAGTGTTAGCGACTTCCTGCTTGCCAGCCAGAGGGATCAGTGCGGTGATGTAGGTGGGGACGCCATGGGATGGACGTCTGAGATGGTGTGCCCATGGTTGTTGTGTTCCCTGCAAATGCCTAATCGGGTACATTTGAGTAAGCTTGGTCAAAGAGCAATCTTGGGCAAGGGGGATAGGGAGTGAGTAACCCTTACCCTCTGGGCTGAAAAGGTGTGCTGAGTGGGGCTTGAGTGGCTACGTGACGATTAAAAAGGGGGCTACTTGAGTGATGCGTTTGGGTGGTAGGAGTAAAACCCCATTCTTTCGTCTGCCCTTAACCGATGACTTGCCGAGACAGCGAATAACTTTGCACCAATGATCGAGACATAAGTCAAGACTCAAGGACTCTAACCCAAGTCAAGTCGTTTTCTTATTTAACTCTTTTAGTGTTATCTTTTCGGTTATTTACTTTTACACCTTTTACTATTCTACTTGGTTACACCTCTTGCCTTAGGCATGACCAGAATCAAAACCCCAAACTGTGACATCGAGAGAGGAATCCACCAACTCCCTGTGGGATCGACCCGGAGTGATTACGACTAAGCCTTTGTCAAACATCATAGTTCCGGACTGCGGTGTCGAGAACAATGGTTTAAGTAGCACTAGTACCGAACTTGGGCCTAGTGAAATCACCCATATAGCGAGAAGGGCATCAAAGACTTTTACTATTCTCATTGGCCATCTCTTTGAATAAATGTGGTAGCGAGAATTCGTCAATGTGCTCAATGTTTTCTTCAACGGTGGTTAGGATCGCACGCCTCCGGTTTATGTTGTCGATGAAGGGCATCAAAGACTTTCTAGCACTGCGGCGACCTTACATGCACAACACTCAACAAAAACGTTACGCGCACCACAATATAGAAGAAAGAAGTAAACATAATAAAATAAAATAAAAATAAAAAAAAAGAAAAAGAAAAAAAAAGAAAAAGAAAAAAAAAGAAAAAGAAAAAAAAAGGAAAGAACAATGAATTAAATCGCCTAAAGTCTTCCCCGGCAACGACGCCAAAATTTGTTTCGACTAAAATTGTTCGAGTCGCTCGCAATTTAGAACGAGGTCATCTAGCAATAGTAAGTCAACCCAAGTCGTATTATCAAGGAAGACTTAGCAGGGCAATTCGATTCTTTGTTCATAAACGGAAAACAATAAAAAGGATTTGATTTGAAGTTTTAATTCTAGGCGAACGTAAATAAGAAACACAATTTAAATCTAATCTAAGAAAGCGAACTAAATCTAATCTAAGAAAACAATTTAAATCTACTCTAGGAAAAGAACTAACTTGGAACTTGAATTCAAAAGAAGTACGAAAAGAAATCTGGAAATCAAAAACGGAATAAGAAATCGAAAGCATAAACGATAAAACAAACAAAAGTGATAAACAAAACAAGAATAAGTAAAGGGAAACGAAACGAACTTGAATTAAGAACTGGAAACGGTCTTGAATCCACAAAGAAATTCTGGAAACGAAGTACGAAACTATGAATGTTGCAATCGGCTAACTTGAATACGAAAACAATGCGAAGAACTATCTAGGTCTCGACTCTCGGATCAAGGTCCAGACGAGCTAAAACTATGAAAGGAAAATGTCTAAAGGTAGTGCTGAAAAGTGGCATCAGAAGTAGTGTCAAATTGCGTGCCAAAAGTCATGTCCCCTCGAATGAGAACTCACGAAGAATATATAGACGAGAGGGGGGGTCAATGACCGCGTAGAGGTTAGTGGCCGTTGAGCTAGGTTAGCGACCGCTGGCTTGGTTGTGCTGGCCAGCGACCATGGCGTGTCACCCGACCGTTGACTAGTGTCTCGATAATTATCTTCATTTTCTCCTTGTTTCTCAATTCTTCCTCGTTTCTTTTCCAACTTTGACGCTCGTTTAGGCCAATGATCCTAAAACATAAGTCAGGCTAAAATATCACGGAACGAGGGAAAATAATACTAATAAAAATAAGAAAAATACGAGTTTAGAATAGCAAAAAGAGGCTAAACATGTTCTAAAACTGAAGATAGCTTGAAAGCAGATAGCAGTTTGAGAGCGATAGAGCGATTGAGCGTTTGATAACTTTGTAACCGGTGTTTGAAGAGTTCGAAGAGGCGGTGTATTTATAGGACACTCTCATGAATATATCCGTTGTGAGAGAGAGCTTCGTCCGTAGCATTTGGAATTCTTCCCATTGGAGTCGTCATCCTTTTTACCATTTTTGGTGTCTGCAAATAAGATTTGCTTCACCTATTGAGATCTTTTCCAGAAGTGAAAATGCCTATGAAAGTAGTTAATCCACTTAGTAGCTAGCTTCCAATATCTTGAACTTAAGTGCTGAGCTTCAAAGAACGAGATCTCCATGCTTCAATAATATGAGTCTTGAATACTTCAGGACAGAGTTTCAGGGGACTGTCCTTCAGTTTTGACTTCTTCGTAAAACTTCAGATTAGTCATGGGACTTTAGTCTTGAATTCTTCAGGCTACATGTACCTGCAAACTGAACTCTTTAACATATGAGTTCTAGGATAAGACTAAGAACTAATTTTTCAGTTTTGGACTTAATACATCCTTTAAGGGAGGTTTTGGAATCTCAATCAAAACCCTTATAAAATATATCCCAACAATTTCCCCCTTTTTGATGATGCAAAAAACTTAACCTGAAAACATCTATCTAAGATACAAAATTTCCCCTAAATTGGAGAATACATAATCTATAAGATAAGATGAGTTCGTTAAATAGTTAATGGTAAACCAAAAAAAATATAATCAGAGCCCGGACAACTAGAGTATTGTCTTCAGGTTGAGATTAATGAATGATAAGAATATTTCATTCATTCGAAAGGATTTTAGTACAACATGAGATTCAAAGAACGAAATACACTAAAGAGAAACAAAGAAGACTTATGAAGTAGGTTTCTGCTTTTCAGTGCGATTCTTCAAGGTTAGTTCCTTTTGAGCTTTAGGTGAAACGACATCGAACATGCGATAGGTAGCGTTCTTGATCGTTCCATAGGGTCCATTCAAATCCACTGCATGATCCACAACCTGAGCAGCTATGATAGCCTCAGATTCAATGTCTTTTGTCCAAGAATATACTACCTGGTAGAATAGGCCTTTCCCATGTCTTTGATAGTGGAACGCTAATTTGGACTTTGAATTTGACAGCATCTTCCTTGATAAGCTTAATAACTTCAGTGTCTGGATAGTCATCCAGGAAGTTAAGAAAAAGTCGGTCCCTGTCAGTTTCTCCTGAAACACCATAAATAGTCCAGTGATCAAGCATCTTTACAAAATCATCCTTGATCTCTTCCCATTCATCATTTAGATTAGGATGAACCCATATATCATTGTGAACACGAGTGGGAGGATCAGTCTGTGTAGTCCTTTTCAATTTTCCTTGAAGCCTGAAAGAATAGAGATTTGCAGCACGACGAGAGTCTTCCTTCCTATATGCCAACAACCTGACATCATGGATATTTTTCAGCTTCTTCATCTTTTCTTGAGCCTATGGTGGAATAACTACTGTAATATGAGTAGCATCACCACCAAATTTGTTCGACTAAAATTGTTTCGAGTCACTCACAATCTTAATGATGTCATCTAGCAATGATAAGCCAACCCAAGTCGTATTCTCAAGGAAGACATAGCAGGGCAATTTAATTCTTTGTTCAAAACGAAAGCAAGTAAAATAATGTTTGAAGGTTTTAAAACTAGGCACGGAATATAAATAACGGAAGAATGTAAGTTCTAAACTAATGAAAATCAATGGAGAAATGAACTTCCTAACTAAGAAAACGGGATGCGAATTGAAAAGAATGCAAGTAACTTAGAAATCAGAGTCAAGAAGAATGTAGAGAATACTTCAGAAATTGAGATCGAAAAGAGCATAGAATAAATAAACGAAAGTATAGACAAATAAATGAACTTGATAATAAAACGAACCCAGAAGAATAAACAAAAACAAACTTGATAAATAATGCTGGAAGAACTTGAATCCACAATGAAAACTGAAGAAGAACTATGAACTAGAATGTTGCGATTGGCTATCCTTCGAAATCAAATATTAAAGCTAACAACGACTAACTAGAAATTAAAAGTCTCGACCCTAGAACAATATGTCGAGAGGTGCTCAAAATATAAGTGCAAAACGTCTGGAGAACGATGATCAAAAGGTGTTTATCGAATGAGAAACGTGTCGCCTATTTATAGGTGAGAGGGAGGGTCAACAACCGCTAAGTGGGGCAGTTGCGTGAATCGCGGGCACGGTCGTTGGGTCGCTGACTGAGTCAGCCCCTGGGTCAGTGACTGCTGACCCTGGCTCACGCTGGCTCGGCTGTGGATCGGTCTTGGCGCGCACTACCTAGTTAGCGGTCCCTACGTGGTCCGCAGCCGCTGACTAGTGCTCTCTGCTATCCACTGCATTCTCTCGTCATTTCTCGATTTTTTTTCTTCTCATTTCCAACTTTAACACTTGTTTAGGCTGTGATCCTGAAATATAAAATTATAAGTAAATCGAGCTCGAAACATCATGCAAAATGGGGAAAACTACAAGATTAAAGACAAGAAATATACGAGTTTAGACGACCAAAAAAAGGCTAAACAATCAGTATCAGTACTCATTTCTCCTTCGTATCGTTCTTCTTCATCCAGCTCTTCTTCTTCATTGATAGGAGATAGTACCCTTTTCCTTTAGGCATAGAGGATGGTTTTTCAGTACTAGGAGCTTCAGTTTGGATTTCATTGTTCATGGGAGCATCAGTAGCAGCAGCAGTAGTAATAGTAGAATCCACATATTTTGGATTCTGAGAAGGAATATCAGCTGCTTTCTCTGTGGCATCCTTCTCTGGTTCCTGAGATTGAGAAACTTCAGGATGTACTTCAGTAGATGGTTAGTTGGTTTGATTCGCTTCAGCAGTGGCAATCACAGTGTCACCGGCATCAACATTTGTACCCACATCATTGCTGGATTCCCTCGGTTGTTGTTGAGTTTTGTCTTGGGGCGGTGGAGCTTCAGATTTTCCAGCAGCATCATCTGCTTCATTTAGTTTAGCTTCAGAAGGTATGGCACCAGATGCGCCATGCTTATCTTTGTCATCTTCTTTCTTAGTTGATTTGTTAGATACAATCAACTCTTCTTCTTTTTCTTGTTCCTCTTTATCTTCATCTTCCTTATCACTAGCATCTTCACCTTCAGGAATGACATCTTCTTCCATGTTTTCAGGTTCATCTTCCCCCTTTTTGGCATGAACAATTAAAGGAAAGTTAGGGAGCACTTCATCAGCAAACCATGGAATGTCAATAGTAGGTTCAAGGTATTGCTCCGGTTGATGAGCTTCAGATATAGAGTTACAGAAGTTTTCCAAGTGAGATAGACGAAGACGGGAATCAGCAATCTGAAGATCAACAAGATTATGGTAGTTTGCCTTGCAAAAATGTTTCGAAGAAAAATAAGCAGTGCAAGCAGTAGAGATAGAGGCCTTTGTAGGGAGCATCTTAAGAGTGTTCTGAGCTTCAGCCTCAGAAATGGAGGTTTCAGCCTCAGAAATCCGACGACGTTGGTTGTTTATTGCACGAATGGTTTCATTCGTCTTCTGAAGAGATGGGACATGATTGTTTGTAAGATGTTCTGGGAATTTGCAAGTCATCTCATTCTTAACAAATTTGCGTAGATCGGAGTACTGGGCAGCAGTAGCTTCTACAACCTTGGCATCGATGTGGGGCGTCAGATCCTCCAGCGTCTTGTGGGAATCAGCCACAAAGACTTTAAGAGAGCGTCTCAGAAGTGAGAATGTCCATTGTATCAGTAAAGCGTTTAACTTGCTGGGAAAGAGAGAGGTTGAAGGTATCAGTTTTCTTCTTCAGTTACTCGATGTAGTTGGTTTGGCAAGCATTGACTGTTGCTGCACAGCAGAGTCAGTGTACTTAGTAGCTTCAGATTGAGTAGCATAGGTTAGGGCACGATGGCCTTGAAGGGAAACACCATCTTCAGAGAGAACTTTAGCCAGAGAAACAGGTAATACTGAAGTAGATTCAGATTGGACAGGAGGAGGGAGCAAAAAGGGATTCTCAGTGGAGGTAGAGGCTCTCCAAGTGTATGTTCTTCTAGCAGAGGCTTCAGCAACAGCAAGCTGGTCTTTAATATAAGCCTCAACATTTAGGAATGCGTCCTTGGCGCCCATGAACTAAAAAACTTCTTGAAGTTCAGCTTCTTCCTCAATCAAAATGGCATTCATGCCAGATACTTCAATTTTATAGCATAAAGCAGTGGAGTCTGAGAAGCGATAATCACACCACGTCCAAAGCTTATGAAATGCAGTAGTGAGAGAATTATGATGAAAAAATGAAGGAAAGTTCGCACTTAGAAAAGAAAAGGATTTTAACTCCAAGTCTTGAAGATAGGCTTGAGCAGGAGTTAAAGTAGGAATTTGACCTTGTGGGTATACACAAGCGTCAGATGGGTTAGCCTCAACATGTTCCTGAGAGGTAGGTAGAGATAGTTGTTGAGCTAAGGCACCATCAATGGTTTCAACAACCTTCTTTGCTGCAAAATCTGAAGGATTAGCGTCCTTTTCAAGATTTTATGGACCATTAGCAATGGACGTGAGAAAAAAAAACATCATGTCAGGCAGCAATGTCAATGTCTTTTGACAAAATAGAAGGTTCAAGTTCAGGGTCAGAGGTAGGTTTAGGTGGAGTGGGTTGTAGGGTTAAAGCTTTAGGGTTCTGAGATGTGGAGGGAGTAGAGTGTAGTGAATCACCAAGAGTAGGAAATATTAACGACCGCACAACTCCACTGGATATGGTTTGAGGATTGGAATCAGAAGGGGGTTGAGATGGCTTCATGAAATTGGACACAATCTCAGAAGATCCAACCTCAGGGCTCGGAGATGGGGTAGGAGAGGATTCAAAAGGGATTTTGGGAATGAGAGATTCAGGTCGTGAGTTATCATGAATTCTGGAGGTTAAAGATCGAAGCCCAGTGTGGGGTTCAATGATCGTTATATGTTTAGGAGTGAGGAGTTTAGGCTGAGGTTTAGAAAGGCGAAGGCGTTTAGAGAGAGTGAAGTTTTGGGTTTCAGAATCAGTAGTTGATTCAAAGGCAGGTTCAGGGTCAAGCGTAATGGTTGGGGTTAGTTGAACTAGAACCTTAGGTGGCGCCTGGAACTTTACAGAAGTTCACCCAGGTTGACGTTTGGTTGAATCTCTATTGCGCTTAGCAACCTTGGGTGGAGTCCGAGATAAGACAGTCTGAGGTGCTATAACTTCAGGCTCAATATAGGCATCTACAGCTCATCGGGAACATTTTGTTCAGCTCGTCTAGCATGCCGAACTTGAGTGAGTTCAAGTTGTAGGGCCTATGCCTTTCCTAACATGCACAAATTTACATCAAAATTGCTGCCAAACAGCAATGGCTCATTGTATAGCTTGAAATGCGGAAATACAGTATTCGCGTACTAATAGGATTCCTCAATAATGATGGAAACCTTGGTAAAAAGGTTCAGGGTGTCTGAACCACTCATCGTGATACCTTCAGTCGGTACCTCCTTCAGTTTGGCTGATTTAGCCATCAATAGCTCTTCTAATACTGGTACCCAATACCACCTTCACAATTGGCAATACTCTTCATCAAACTCAGTTTCTGCCAACTGAGTTGCTCGTGTGAAGATTTCTTCCCTAAAATATAGTGTTGAACCACATCGAGAAGAATCTTGTATTCTGGATGTATCAGATTCTTGTTGTTGGTTGCAGTAGAGAATGCCTTGGAGTTCTAAGGGTCCACGGAAACCAGAGAGTAGAACTCCTGGATGGCAATCTTGTTCTTCAAAACCTGATTGGGATTCTCACCATGATCCTTCAGTTTGAACACGGAAACAAGGAGTTCAATGACATTGAACCTAAGTTGTTCAATCTTCTCAGTGCCAGAAAGGGGTTCGTCGAAGGAGATAAGGATAGATGTCCCCAAAACATATCAATCATATCTCAGATTGAGGTAGAAACAGATGATTTGCTCTGGGTATAAATTCTTAGACCGAAGTTGTGCCAACTTGTCGAGGCTTTAAGATCTGATGAACTCAAACATCGTGAGAGCGGGTTGAATGTTGGTATCTGTGAATATTGTTGTGAGCACAGAATAAATACGATCCATAAGTTGTGTCATCATCATAACAGGAGGCAAAGTAGATTTCTTCACGGCCTTGCTATTCTGAACGCCAAATTTGCTGATTAATTCCTTTGTGTATTTTGGTTGATTGATGAAGATGCTTTCAGGGGATTGCTTGATTTGAAATCCTATGAAGAATCTCATCTCGCCCATCATTGACATTTGATACTCAATCTTCATCAATATGGAAAACTTGTCATAAAGCATTTGAGACTTCGAACCAAATATAATATCATCGACATAAATCTGAACGATTAAAATATCTCCTTTATATTTAATTGTAAATAGAATCATGTCCACTGATCCTTTCTTGAAACCTAATTAATAAGAAAAATAGATAAAGTGTCATACCAAGCTCTTGGAGCTTGTTTCAGCCCATAAAGAGCCTTGTGTAGTTTATACACTTTGGAGTAATCGGTCACGAAACCTGGTGGTTGCTACATAGACTTTTTCCTTCAAAATGTTGTTGAGGACGCGCTCTTTACATCCATTTGATAAACTTTAAACTTCATGTAAGTAGCGTAGGCAAGGAAGAGTCGAATCGCTTCTAATCTAGCTATTGGGGCGAAGGTTTCGTCGATGTCTATTCCTTCTTCTTGAAAATAACCTTTAGCCACAAATCTAGCTTTATTTTGAACTTTTCATGATTCGTCTTTCTTATTTTTTGGTCCCGAAAGAGCAAGATTGGTTGGGGGGGGAATACACCAATTCAAACTTTTAGGGTTTTCTCGTTTTTAATTAACGGCTAAAGCTTAAGCACACTTAATAAATAAGATAGTTTGAGTAGAAAGTCTAGTCCTTCTTGTTAGGAAGAATTAAACTTGCTCAAATAATGCCTTAGGTGGTGAATAACAAAGATTAAGTATAACTTTAAAAGTTAAACTCAAACTAAATTGTGTGCAGAATTTGGTGGTTTAATGCTCTTGTTAATGTGAAAACAGTTTTCTTTACTCAAGATATTTAACAAACCAATTTATGATATGGTATTAAGAAGATGATAAATCAAAGCAAATAAGAAAATAAAGAAGTAGTTAACGTGGTTTGGGATAATCTTCCCCTACGTCCACGACTCAATCAAGATCTAGATCGAAAATCCACTAAGCTCTTCTTTCTTTTTAGTCATAGAATACGAGTCACAAGAAATATCAAAACTAGATATTATCTTGTGATTACACTTCTTCTTCCAAAGATTGAAAACTACAATCTAAGGAATACACTTTCTTGGATCAAAACTAGACCATAACTTTGGTTGTGAAAATGGTTTTTCCAGAAAATACAAACTTCAAGCAGTGGTAACACTCAAGAGAATTATGAGATTTAGGAATGTTGTTGAGCGATGAGAACTTGAAGGTTTTTTAGTAGAGTAATGGTAGATTTTGTCGTTTAAATTCATGTACTCATTTCTAGAAGTGATGGTGGTATTTATAGTTGCCATTGCTGCAACTAGCCGTTGGAGAACATGAAAAGTCATTCTACTTTGCATTAAATACATGGAACGTTTGTAGAGGCACGCGCCGCCTGCATTGCGTGTTGTAACCACCAATCACGTGATTTCTCAATTTTTGCAATACTTAGAATGATTCATCGTACAATAAACATGGTATCCTTGTACCTCAATCCTTAAAATATCTCCTTTAATGTGACAACACACTGAGCGGTTGACTTATGAAAAAATTAGGTATGTCGGAAATCCACCGTAGTTATCGTGAGGGACAACTGGCTTGACTTCTTCTAACAGATAGTTTCCTACAATCTGTCCATCGAGATATTCATTAAGAATTAATTTGTTTGATACCAAATTAATACTTTAACTTTTCTTCTTTATTCTTGAGTCCATCTTGGTATATGCAGCATACTTGATTTGCAACAGATCGTTCAGAAAATGATCTGTTGTTGTAACAACGAGCTGCAATTTTTGGATAAACAATCTATCTGTTTTGTGATCATTTACTCGAGATGGTTCAAGTCTTCATGGATCCTATACTAGAGAACAACTTAGTTCAATAGAGCAGGTGGTTTTTCTAACCATCTGTTCTTTTACATTTGCAGTTGTTCTATATAATCTAGAAAGTACAAATCGTTCCTATAAGTGAGTGTGACACCAGAAACTCCCTTGTACAATGTTGATCTGATAAACTCTATTCTAGAAATATATCTAAAACCATGACAAGTAAGGGACAACTAGCTGCTGGATTTAGGGACATATCGTTATAACAATGATCTGTTCCTGGCTCAAAATAACTAACTATTTTACAGTGAAGACAACCTTGTCAATATTGTGATCAATATGTCCAGGATCTTTACAAGAATAAAACATATCGTATAACTAATGAACTACTCCTTTTATAGTCAAGCTGATCTTTAGAAGATAATATTAATCACATGGTTTTAGAGATCTTAAAATGACTAAGTGTTGTTTCGAAAAACATCATCAAAACATAATGAATTCGTGGGGTTCCCAACAATGTCCCCCATTTTGATGATGTCGAAACTACACCTTATATAATTTCCTAAGTGTTGAAACGACAGGTAGTTTATAGCAGGCAATTAATATGCATAGAAATATAAAGCAATAAATAACAAGCATAAAAAACATTATCTTGACAAAGAGATATTGTCATCATGTTGTTTTTAGAAACCAAAATCTTCAAATTTTGATTAATGATGGTAGTTGTTACAGATGGAAAATATTGATGTAAACAGCTAGCTGTGAAAGATAGATTACAAAAAGTTTTAATTTTAAAAGAGCATTTTCATTGCGGTAGTGGTTGTTGTTGATCCTTTTCTTGAAATTGTTGTCATTGATGCTCCGCTAGTTGTGCCCTTCTCCTTTCGACAAATTTTCTCTTCCTTAGCTTGGAGGACACATTATAACTAGCATATATCCCGTTGAAAACTCTTTTGTAGTCTTTGTTGTCCATATCGATGGGATAACCTATGTGTTGAGCAGATTGATTAATGACATTTAGAATGTAGATGTGATCAATCTCTGTTGTTCCTGGAATCCTTGGAGGCACCATTGTTGTCTTCTTAGGAGCTGTGATATTTACATTTGTCATGGCAGACTGTCTGTATAGATGGTCCACAAATATTTGATTTTTGTGTTTGCTCAAGTACTCCGTAAACATTTTATCTACTAAACCACCTTGATATTGTTGTTCCAACAGATAGTAATACTCCATCACAAACCTTTTGACAATCCTATTCCACTCAGTTGCTTTCTTCCTGTGCAGCCATGTAAGATTCTGTGCAGTGGGCTGTTCATCTTTACCTTCTCCCTTTTCGACATTATCAAGGAAGTCTATAGAAACGATGAGTCAAAAGGGAAGCGAGCTCTTCTTTTAATTCCTTTAATATATTCTCCACATCCTCCTTATATTGCGAAAATGAGGAAATGTTTCCAGTTATATCATTGAATTGCCTCTCATTTCCTTTGTTGTAGTTAGACAGCTTGACCAACAAATCGTTGTCGGTAGCTTTCATATTTGTGATACTTATGTTTATCATGAAGATTTCATCACTAGTTGCAACATCAGCATCCTTCAAAGCTTTAGGTAAAAGGTCTTTGAGTACGATTGACATTTCTTGTTTGATAATAGCTGGAATTGTTGTCTTCTCCATGTCAAGGTATTGCTGCTCAACAGCTTTCTTGACCTCCTCAACCATCTTGACACCTGCCTCCTTGAATTTTTCATCAGATTTATCAACTTCGGCTTTGTATAGTTCGAGTCGTTGATCGTTAGCCTCCTTATACTTGTCAAATATGTCCCTGTCTCCATCCAAGTCTTTGTGTGACTCCTCGGATAAATTGTTGTGAGCTCGTTGGAAAATATCCTCAACTGTGTGTATCGCCTTCTTAGTAGCAACAAAAACAAATTTTTCTAGGGTAGCACTCCGGTCATTGATTCGAATATGAATCAATTCATTTATCTGCTCCCGAGTCATCATTGACCCAAGAGAAGAGGAAAGTAGCTCGTCGAAATAGTGATGTTGATAATCGTCTGGAGCTATTCCCTTGGTATAGATTTCTCCAGTGGGTTATGCATCAACCAATGGCCCAATGATAATTGGGGTAGATTTCTTCTTTTTCTTCGTTGGAGGATTGCTATCTACAGCGAGCTCCTCCTATGTAGCATCTTCCTCAATTTGAACAGGTCGAGTAATAGGAGATTGGAGCATGTTTTCATCCGCCGCTTGCTCATCCATCTCCTTAGCAGGTCGCTGTTTAGGTGGTATTGTGGTGATAAGTTCAACATCGCTGATGACTGTATCATCCAGCTCGTCTTGTAAATTTAGAGCAGTTGGTTTCTTTTTTGGTTCTTTCTTTGTCGCTTTCTTGGTGTCCTTCTTCTTTTCCTTTTCAACCACAGGAGATGGCTCATTGGTTGATTTCTTGCTTTTGTTCGCAGCAGTAGCTGGTTTTGGATTACCAGCTGATTTCCTTATTTTCTCATTTGTCACCTTCAAGAAAATTTGGGATGCAGTGCCTATAGCCATCTCAACTTGTTGTCTAGTCCTTGGAAATATCAAATCAACTTCAAACTGTACTCCCGTGTTCCATTTATCCTTGGTGAAAAATTCTCCAATAATGGTGCTTATTTTAGTGGACAAGCGAAGAGGACGCCTGATATTCATCCAAGTGTAGTTGACATCAGCATCCTGTCGCATATTAATTTGTTGAACTTCATCAACAATTAATTTCAGCAACGATCTGGCCCAATTAATATTCAAGTTGAGTAGCACTACGGAGATAACTTTCATCTTTATCGGTGTAACAGCATCATAGGTTCCCTAGTGTCCAAGAAAGACTTTTTGGACATAATATAGTAGCAGACGATAGATAGCCAACATTAACCCGCGGTTGAAAGCTTTATTTGTCCATGTAAGTGGCTGGGCCACAATGATGTTCACAGCTTCTTGTATCGGTTCATTTGTGATGTCATCGATCACCATATCTCCTTCATCCTCCAGGTGGTACAGTTGCAGTATCATTTCAATCACTGTGGTTCAAAGGTGTTCTTCCGTGGTCTTATGAACTGGTATCTGCACCGAGTACTCTCCACGCTCATCCTCCATCCACGAGCAGTAGAAAAATATTACCTGTTGTGGGATGTAGTAATCTGGAGTAGCGGAAATAATCTTGTGGACTCCTATACAACATACAGAAATTTGGTTATGTGTATGGTTACCATAGGTAGATCGTTGTACACGAGCATCTAGTTAGTAGAAGGTTACAACAGATCGTTATAGAACATGTCGTTAGATAAGATGGTTATTCTATAATGATTGTGACTTAGAGTCATTGTTATCACAAACAAAGCGGATTAACAGAGAATTAAACATGATTAAGGCAATTTATATAATAATTATGTATATGTTTCCTACAATAGATATGTTTCTCAGTATAATCACAGACACCTCAAGAATAATTTGAGATCACGTTATGCTTAAACATATTAACTATGTATCTTTAAGAAAAATCACAGACATTGAGGCAGTTTAGGAAAATTCATCATGCTTATTTTAACCACACAGATATCCTAGTTCATTCTTCGAGAACACAAAAATTAAAAACCTTTGCAAGCTTCAATTTTTCCAAATAACACATCAAGGGTGCGAAACCCATGATGGTCGTAGATAGCACGAGGCTCCGGCGATAGCTTAGCTTCAATCATGTGGAGTATTTCCGATAATGGAATCAGAGATGCGTGTGAAGGTGATGAAGATGAAGTAGAATCAGACATGATGTAGTGTGATGGTTTCGTGAAGAATGGTGTGAATGAAAGCACAAGCGTTGCAGAGAAAAGCTTGAGAGTTCAAAAATGACAGTTTCTTGAACTTGAAAACTATTTTTGAAAGCGTAGAGACGAAGACGGTCAAACACACATGTATATATCGACATAAATCGAACAGATGAGATTAAAGCAATAAAAGCAACAACTTTTGACGGTTGAGATTACTCCCTGATTTAATCATTTTCCGCCCAAAATCGTTTGATCTTCACACGCCATCTTTATTTCTTCTTCCAAGATGTCACATCATTGCCTCGATGCTAGTACCGAGGTGTGCAGTCATTAATAGTCGTCCTTTTTACTTACTTTTTTTGATAAAGGGAGACTTTTGGCATTATTTAATATATATCTATATATTATTTTAATAAAGGACAATAATGAATAACCATTAGACATAAATATAGAGAGAGATAGAGAAATAAATAGCATTTATGATTCTATCTTGATTCTCCCTGAATCGATGCCTAACAGGTTGCTTCATCATCTTCTAGGCTTGGTTGGTCCAGCATTTGCCTAACCACCTGTTCATAACAGATGGTGTGAAAAATAATATCATTTTATGACAATTAACCGGACGTGACAAAACGATCTATTGCTCGATATGTACTATTTCTGATATCCTGCAAAACGATCTGTTAGTAGCAGTATATGACAAAGAATATTAGTGATATTGGAATCGATTTGTGGGACGATCTGTTCAACCACAGATCGCTGTTTTAGTGAATGATCACATAATTTGATGCATTTGATTTCTTTACTGATGGCAGCTATCTTTTTCTCAATGAGTGCAACCAACTGTGATATTAGTCGTATAGATATCAATATGTAAGATGGACTATTACAGATGGATGTATTAATATATATTGTAACAGATGGTTTTTAAGGAAAAACGATTCGTAGTCAATACTTGGCATTATTTTCATCTATATTTACCAACCCCAGATTTCCACATAGCATTTTGAAGCAATCTTCTGCTAGTCCTTTTGTGAGAATATCAGCTCGCTGCATGTCGGTATGTATTTTCTCGATCTTGATATTCTTCTTTTCGACGTGATCGCGTATAAAATGATGTCGAACATCAACATGCTTGCAGCGAGTGTGAAGCACTAGATTTTGTGTGATTGCTATTGCGCTGGAATTATCACAAAAGATGGATACTGCATCCATGTAAATCTCATAGTCTTTGAGTTGTTGCTATAACCACAAGATTTGTGCGATACAACTCCATGCAGCCATGTATTCTGCTTCTGTTGTTGATGTTGCAACCGAAGTTCACTTCTTAGAAAACCAAGAAATGAGCTTGCTTCCAAGGAATTGGCAAGTCCCAGATATGGATTTTCTATCGAGCTTGCAACCTGCATAATCAGAATCAGAATATCCAGCTAGCTCAAAGTTTTCATCACGAGGATACCACAAACCAATCTCGGTTGTGCCCTTAAGATAACGTAATATCCTTTTAGCTACTTCTATGTGAGATTCTTTTGGATTAGCTTGGTACCTAGCACAAACACCAACAACAAAAGTGATAACAGGTGGACTAGCAGTTAAATACAATAATGATCCGATAATACCACGATACTGTTTTATATCAGCTGCTTTCCCAGGTACATCTGGACCAATCTGTCCATTAGTTTGCATAGCGATCTTCACGGGTTTGCTATCTGTCACTCCAAATTTTGTGATGAGATCGTTGATGTATTTGGATTGGTTGATTAAGATTCCTTCAGCAGATTTTTTGAATTGCAAGCCTAGGAAGAAATTCATTTCTCACATCATGGACATATATTTGAACTAAAATGATATATATTTGGACTTTGATGGTGAGAAGTGTTTTGTCCACTGACCCTCTTTTGAATCCCAATTGCAACAGGAAGGTGGATAAGGTTTCGTACCAAGCTCGAGTAACTTGTTTTAACCTATATACAACTTTAACTAATCTGTACACTTTATTTTTATCTTCCACTTCGAATCCAGGAGGTTGTTCCAGATAGAGTTCCTCTTCCAAAATTCCATTAAGGAAGGCACTATTAACGTCCATTTGAAATACTTTGAATCTTTGATAGGCCGCGTAGGCTAGAAACAATCGAATAACTTCTAGTCTTGCTACAGGTGCAAATGTTTCATCGAAGTCGATTCCCTCCTATTGGCAATAGCCCTTTGCAACTAATTGAGCTTTATTTCTAACCACCTCTCTTGTTTCATCTCACTTGTTCTTGAAAATCCATTTCACCCCTATAACTCCTTGATGCACAGGTTGTCGATCAACCAAGTATCATACTTCATTTCTCTTGAATTCATTCAACTTTTCTTGCATGGCATTGGTCAAATCTACATCTTGTAAAGCTTCAAAGGCTTCTTTAGGTTCTATATGAGATAGATAGCAGCTGAGTAGTGTACTTTCTCCATGCATTCTTCGAGTCTTTACTCCGTCAGCTGGGTTCCCAACAATGAGTTCGGTTGGGTGGCTATCTACCCATCTTCTTCTCCTTTTCATTTCTTCTTCTGAAACTTCGAGTTCGGGTTCAGCAGGTAGATCCTCAAATTCAGGAAAATCTGTGAATTAAACATCAAAAGGATTATCATCATTTATATCAAGGTTAGAAAGCTCGCTAGTTATTTCTTGAGCAGGTGGATGTTGATCTTGTGCTGGAACAGATTGAGAGACATATTGTTCAACAACAGGTAGTTGAGAACATTCATCATTTAATGTTCCCCCTTGATTTGTTCCCCTTTGCTATAACACCTCTACAGCAGGTTGATCAACATTTTCTTCTTCTTCTTCTTCTTCTTCTTCTTCTTCTTCTTCTTCTTCTTCTTCTTCTTCTTCTTCTTCTCTTTGTGGAGTCCAAAGTAGAATATTATCAATGAGTTGATCTGTAGAGTTTCTCAATTTCATAGTTGAGTTTTCATCATTTGAAGAGGAGAAACTATTTGTTCCTGAAATCTCAAAAGTAGATTCATCAAATACCTCATCACAACAAGGGTTCGCTTATTAAAAACAAGATATGCCTTGCTGATGTTAGAATATCCTAAGAAAATTCCTTGATCAGATTTGCTATCAAATGATTTTAATTGTGTTTTACCATTGTTGTGAATGAAACACTTGCAACCAAATGAACGAAAGTATATGATGCAAGGCTTCCAGTTGTTCCACAACTCGTATGGATTTTTCCTATGACGTAGATTTATCATAGATCGATTCTAAGTATAACAGGTTGTATTTATTGTTTCCGCCCAAAATTTCTTAGGGAGATTAATTTTGTTTAGCATTGTACGGGCTGCTTCCTTAAGCGATCTGTTACGCCTTTCCACTATTCCATTATGTTAAGGTTTGATGTTGGATTCTCATCCTAGAGCAGTAGGCTTCAATCATATGATTGATTAACTCTGTTCCTCGATCAGATCAGATTGTAATAATGAAGTTCCCTTTTGGTTGGACAGTTTGTTGAGTAGGTCAGACAGCTTCTCCAAGGTCTCCTTTTTCTTAAACATAAAAACAACCCACGTAAATCTAGAATAGTCATCTACAATTATGAGAGAGTATTTTCTACCGTTAACGCTTAATGGAGATATAGGTCCAAAAAGGTCAAGGTGGAGAAGTTCCAATATTCTTGATGTTGAGTGAGCTATCTTCATTGAAAATGAAGCTCTAGTTTGTTTTCTTGCTTGGCAAGCTTCACAAACGTGATCTCTATCGAACACTTGATCAGGTAAGCCCACAACTAGTTTGTCCTTCACCAGCTTGTTGATGGATTTGAAATTTAAGTGGCTTAGACGTTTATGCTATAGCCAGCTGGTTTAGGTGTTGGATTTTGTCACTAGGCAGGTTTCGATCTACTCATCCCACTGTACGATATATAACATGTCCTGTAAAATCCTGGGAAGAATAATTTCTTCTCCTTCAAAATTTCTCACTAGACATTTGTTAGTTGTAAATTCTACTCTCTTATTATTAGCATAAAATTGGCTAATTGAGAATAGGTTATGATTTAATCTCTCAACATATGAAACATTAAGGATAGTAGTGTTACCAATTTGGAGACCGCCATAACCTTTTGAATAGCCTTTAGAGTCACCTCCAAAACCAATAGTTGGTCAAATGCACTCCTTTTAGTTGATTAACAGTTCTTTGTGTATGTCATATGTTTAGAGCATTCGCTATAAAGTATCCATACCGCGCCCTGAACTGTATGCGTTCTTCTCATCGATCTCCTATCCTGCAATGAAAATTTACTTAGCTACCCAACTGATAGAGGGTGCTTTGTTAGTACACAAAGTTCCTTTTGGAACCCAAATTTTTCTAATAATGGAAACGTTCCGAGACGGCCTGATCTGTTTGCCGCTAAAGTCAATGTATACGATTTGTTTCCATTTTTCAGGTGGTTGTGATGTAGCCGTCTGCATCTCGAGTGCAACAGGCTTGAAGAATTTTTTTTTAGTTGGAGTAAACTGTTGATATCTTCAGTTGTGTTCAGGGGTAGATCACTATTGATGAGCTACATGTCTTTGATGTTGATGAGCAGGTGTTTTCACTTGTTGATATACAATTCCATGAGAATTAAAATTCATTTGTGAGTTGGATCGATGTTGTTGCTTGGGTAGCTGTTTCACCAAGATGGCTTGTGGCTATCTTGGATTGTTGTTGTTAAGATTTACCACTTTGTCATTTCCCTTTTCTTTGACAAACTTGCTAGATGGAAGTCCTTTATCCACTCCATCAAAACCAAGGCAAGTGCGATCTGTTGCTCTTCTTTGCTTGTTGTTGATCATTTGAATCCGATATTCCTTTTTAGGTATAGAGTGATTGATCATTGCACTTAGATCATCAACTCTACTATTTGCAGAAGCATCCCGATTAGATCAGAAATTTTGGCGTTTAGTGCGTAAATTTCTTCACAGTTGCTTTTGAGTTACATCATTAGCGCGTTTTCTTTATCATTGAATGAGTTGTTGATATATTTCATTTCTTGAATGCTGGTTGTCATTCTTCCATTTTCTCTTATTGCGTGTTTGAACATTTTGTTCAATCTTGCGTGATCCTCCATGAGCTTTGTAAAATCGTCCATTGACAGGTCGTCTTCTTCCTCTTCACCAGAATCATAAACAGGTGGATTAGAAGAAACAGAATTTTGACAATTTACCTTTGGGTTGTCAAGTCCGTTGTCATCTCTCATGAAGCATTCATCCCATTCAATTTCTTCATCATCAAGAGCCATAAATGTTTCATCATTTTCTGACGAGCTGTCCGACAAACGACTTTGAGTAGCTTGCTCTTCAACTATCATGGCTTTCTATCTCTTTTAGCTCGAAGCTCCTCTCTCTTTGCCTTTGATATGTCGGGACAGTCCATTTTGAAGTGTCCTTTCTTACCACACTTAAAGCACGAAAATTCAGAAAGGTCAGCTTTAACATATGAGGTTGATTTTACGTCATTCTTTCATTCGGGTCGATTAGCAGATCGATCTTTCCCTCTGAATTTCCTGTTATTATTTTCATTATAGAGCCTCTTGTATCTGTTGGCTCTCATTTCCATCCATTTGAATCTTTGGGTCATGAGAGAGTATTCCTCGAAGTAAATTTTTGTGGAGTAGTTCTCATCATCTGAACTGGATGACTCTTTGACAATAACGTTTGGAGTTGGTTTTGGAATCTCCTTTGTCTTTTCCTTTGCCTTTGCCTTGAACGCTGCATCTTTATCTTTGTTTCCTGCAACAGGTGGCTTACTGGATGTTGGATTAGATGAGCCATGAATACGATTAATTTCTTATTCATTTCCAGTCAATAAATCAAATAGAGATTCAGTAGTTAGAGAATTGAACTCTGACATCATAGGATGCATGGCGGAGTAGATTTTCCAGCTTGCAGGTAGAGCTCGAATGACTTTCAAATTCTTCTCTTGTTGAGAATATTTTTTTTGTCGATGGTTGTAATCTGTTTAAGCATTTCAGTAAATATGTACTTCATTTGTGCGATGGTTGCCCCAGATTTCATCTTAAACTCCTCAAACCTGTTGCAAGCTATAGACAGCTTCTTTTCTTGTATTACATCCGATCCCAAGCTGATTTCTTTAAGCACATCCCACATCTCCTTTGCAATTTGGAGATGTCGAATTTTGGCCAAATAAATTCCTCGAACTATGCTGGAGATTAATCCTTTGGCATAATCATCAAGTCCAGCTTCTTTTCTTTCTTCGTTAGTGTATTCGTCCATGCTTTTCTCCTTTTCGACTATCTCAACAGATGGAACAGGACAAATTCCATCCTTGATTTCAGCTCTACATTTGTGCATGATTTTGATAGATCCATCTGTAATGACCTTCCACATCTTTATGTGTTGCGCTCTCAAACACATTTCAATTCTAAAACTCCAGTCGTCATATCCAGTGATGGAGAAGTTCTCACAAGAACGAACCATCTGTCCTTCCATAACTTCAAGTAGAGTATTAGTTAAATGCAAATGCTATGAAGTGAAAACGTTTTCCTAGATCTATCCAAGATGACAATACAGAGATTAACTCCAATGAAACAGAAACAATGGTCAAAATGGACCACTGCTCTGATACCACTGGTTGAAAACTACAATCTAAGGAATACACTTTCTTGGATCAAAACTAGACCCTAACTTTGGTTTTGAAAATGGTTTTCCAGAAAATACAAATTTCAAGCAATAGTAACAGTCAAGAGAATTCTGGGATTAAGGAGTGTTGTTGAGAGATGAGAACTTGAAGGTTTTTGAGCAGAGTAATGGTAGATTCTTTCGTTTAAATTCATGTACTCATTTCTGGAAGTGATGGTGGTATTTATAGTCACCATTGCTGTAAATTGTCGTTGGATAAGATGAAGAGTCCTTCTACTTTGCATTAAATGCATGGCACGTTTGTAGAGGCACGCGCCGCCTGCATTGCCTGTTGTAACCACCAATCACGTGATTTTCCAGTGTTTGCCATACTTAGAATGATTCATCGTACAATAAACATGATATACTTATACTCCATTCCTTAAAATATCTCCTTTGATGTGACAACACACTGAACGGTTGACTTATCACAAATTTAGGTATGTCGTCAGTCCACCGTAGTTATCGTGAGGGACAGCTGGCTTGACTTCTTCTTACAAATAGTTTCCTACAATCTGTCCATCGAGCTGTCCATTAAGTATTAATTTGTTTGATACCAAATTAATACTTTAACTTTTCTTCTTTATTCGTGAGTCCAGCTTGGTATATGCAGTATACTTGATTTGCGACAAATCGTTCAGAAAATGATCTGTTGTTGTAATAGCGAGCTGCAATTTTTAGATAAACGATCTGTCTGTTTTGTGATCGTTTACTCGAGATGATTCAAGTCTTCATGGATCCTATACTAGAGAACAACTTAGTTCAATAGAGCAAGTGGTTTTTCTAACCATCTGTTCTTTTACATTTGCAGTTGTTCTATATAATCTAGAAAGTACAAATCATTCCTATAAGTGAGTGTGAGACCACCAACTCCCTTTTACAATGTTGATCTGATAAACTATATTCTAGAAATATATCTAAAACCATGACAAGTAAGGGACAACTAGCTATTGGATTTAGGACAGATCGTTATAACAACGATTTGTTCCTGGATCAAAATAACTAGTTGTTTTACAGTGAAGAAAACCTTGTCAATATTTTGATCAATATGTCCAGGATAGCTTTACAAGAATAAAACAGATCGTATAACTAACGATCTACTCCTTTTATAATCAAGCTGATCCTTAAAAGATAATATTAATTACATGGTTATAGAGATCTTGAAATGACTAGGTGTTGTTTCGAGAAATATCATCAAAACATAATGAATTCGTGGGGTTCCCAACATTATTCTTAAGGACCCATTTCACACCAATAACGCCCTGATTCATAGGACGATCAACAAGTTCTCATACTTGGTTCCTTGTGAATTCATTTAGTTCCTCTTGCATAGCGGACACCCAATTGACATCTTGAAGGACTTCCTGAGCGTCTTTGGGTTAAATGTTGGAGAGATAGCAGCTATAAAGGAAATTTTCATCTGAAAACAGCCCGAGGTCTACTTTTAGCCTTAGTTGTTCGTCAATGGAGATGTCAGTGGTAGGTTCAACGGTTGCTAGTGGCTGGACCACTTCAGTTTGGATCTGAGTCCTCATTTAAACGCCACTTATTAGACTACCAATCACTTAATCAAATGGATGATCTTCAATCCATCTTCTTCTTCTTCTTCTTTTCTGATCCTCTTCTGAGATGATAACCAAATCTAGAGCTCTAGGACCAGGTACGATAGGTGCTTGAATATGGAATGGATCATCTTCTTTTTCATTCTGAGGGTCTGTTCCCCCTTGATTGTTGGCTCTTACATATTCAGTTCGTTGTTCAAGTTCCTGCAAAATAAGCTTATCTGAACTGACCAAAATATCGTTAGTAGCAACAATAATCTGAAGATTATTAGAGTTAGAGTTACTACTTCTTGAAGTTGGTGATGAAATCTCAGTGGTGAGATTTTCAGTCTCAGTTGTTGCTGGTACTTCAGGTGAAACTTCAGATTGTGGAGCCTCCTCATGTGTTGGAATCTCGGGGTGAGATTATCGTTGGGAGCTTGAGGAAGGCTTTTAGGTTCAGGAGCTGGAGTTCTAACTTCAGTGGACTCCTTTTCTTTCCCAAATTTGAGTGTTGTGCCTTCTACTGGAATGTCCTCTTCATCATCATCTTCAGTATTCCAGATGAGGACTTCCTTCGTTTGTGTAATGAAGGCTGGAGATTTAAATTATGAAGTCTTTAACCTGTACTCAAAAATAGATTCATCAAATATAACATGAGGTGTTACTTCCACCATCAGGCTACGTTTATTAAAATCTCTATATGCAGCACTCTCCTCTGAGTAGCCAAGGAAAAATCCTGAATTAGATTTGTCATCAAAAGTTTTTAATTGCGTTTTGCCATTGTTGTGGATAAAACACATACAACCAATTGCATGAAAATATTTAAGAGTTTGCTTCCTGTCATTCCATAATTCATATGGAGTTTTTCCTTGGGGTTTGGTGATGAGTGATTTGTTCTGAGTATGTCAAGCAGTATTGATAGCTTCAACCCAAAATTTCTTTCGTATCTCTGAAATATTTAGCATAGTCCTTGCAGCCTCCTCTAGGGACATATTTCTCTTTTCTGCAATGCCATTTTGCTGTAGAGTTCTTGCACTGAAGTTTGATGTTCAATCCTCATTTGCGCACAAAAATCTGAAATCTTTGAGTTGAGGAATTCGTTAGCAGAGCAGAGATGCTTTCCATTGTTTCATTCTTGTGGAAAACAAACACTGTTCAAGTATAATAAGGAAAGTCATCAGTAATAACAAGGCAATATCTTCTACCATTGATACTGAGTGGAGTCACAGGACCAAATAGGTCCATGTGTAAGAGTTGAAGAATCTTCTCAGTTGATGGAGCTCCTTTCAGTTTGAATGAAGCTTTGACTTGTTTTCCACTTTGACATGCTCCGCAAACGTGGTCTTTGTCGAAGATGAGGTTAGGCATTCCTCGTACTAAACTGTGTCTTGAAAGTCTGTTGATGACTTTGAAGTTTAGGTGACTCAGTCTGTTGTGCAATAATCAGCTCTGTTCTGAAGTGCTTTTAGAGACTAGGCATGTTTCACGGGAGGTGGCTTTCCAGTCTGTAGCATAAATATTTCCCACACTGAAGCCTTTCATTGCAGTAGCCTCATCATATTTCCTGTTAATCATGCACTATTCAAAACTAAACACAACATTAAAACCTTTATCACACAATTAACTAACTGGGAGCAAATTGTGTTTCAGGCCAGAGACATAGGAAACATTATCAATTGAAGCATTCCCTATAATGTGAGTGTCATACCCTTTAGTGAAACCTTTTGAGTTATCACTAAAGGTCACCTGAGGACCATCTTTCTCAGTGTAGTTGGAGAGGGCTTCTTTTTGAAATATCGTGAACATCCGCTGTCAATGATCCAGCTTGAATGCTCCTTTGTTGCACCTCTCATTGGTCCTAGGCCCTGCAATTACTGAGTCTTAGGATCCAGTTGAGAACTAGACCCAGAGACAGTATGCATCTTATACTTTGGAACCCATTGTTGCCTTATAATGCGAATGTTTGAGTTGGCTTGAACTCGTCTCCCCTGAAAGTCAACATATAATGTTTTCTTTCCAAGTTTGACTTGTTTCTTAGATGCATTCTTCTTTGTAGAACTAGCTTCAGACTTAGAAGTAGCCCTGAAGTTAAGTCTCTTTTGTTGTTGGATCTGAGTCCAACGTTGCTCAGTGTTCACTGGATTTTTAGATCCATGAAAGTGAACTGGGGGAATATAGCTAGAATTTCTTCACCTTGAGCCACTAGAATCTAAACTAGGTGATGAAGTCCCGTGTTCATATCTATTTTGGCTAAAGTTAGGTGGTGAATCCCAACGTCTTGAGTTTGAGCTACATGAGTTATAGCTCCGTGGATTTGATCCACTTGATGTTGACGAACATGTGCAATGAAAGCACTTAGAGTTATAACTTTGTCCCTTGAAATTTCTCTGATTAGTTCGATGTTCAATGAAGTGGCCTTGTTTCTTGGAATCATGCCTCTCAGGGGCATTGTTTTAGGAACTTTATTCTTTGATTGCTTCTTGGGATGAGCAGATTTCCTATCATCCCTATAAACCTTTTAGTTTTCAGGAGATGAATGTTTCCTGAAGTTTTATCTTTCAGTTCCAGGAGATGCATTCTTCCAAAAATTTTGCGTAGGTTTCTCAGTGGAAACATTATTCGCCTTTTTCTTTTCTTTTGAAGTTTTCACTTCAGTCTCAGTGATGGGTTTCTTGCCTTTGAGCTTTAGAAACAATCTCAATGGCTTTCTCAGCCTCAATGTTGATTGTTTCCTCTTCCTCATGATTTGGCCCTTGTACAAAGGATATAATGGGAAAAGAAGGTTTTGGTACAGTGAAGTAGTGTACAGTTGCTCTGTCTTGAGCAAAGCCAAGAGCTTTAACTTTTGAGTTCGGGGAATTCAATGATAAAATGTGGTTTGTGTAACCAGATTTGGTCCATGTTTCAACCTTCTCTTTATAGTATTATATCCTTTCAGATAGCAGTTCATTTCGTTCAGTCAATTCTTTGATTTGAGATCTTTGAAACATGATCTCCTCAGTCTTTGTATCAAGGTCCTTGTTCAGGTTAGAGATAGTAATCTCTTATTCTTGAGATTTGAGACTAACTTCATTGAATTCTTTACAAATTCGTTCAACAAGTTCATCCTTTCAAATGTCATTGGGTAAGTTCTAAAGTATGTTTTCAGGTTTCTTAGCCAACTTGGATGGTAGCTTCTCATTCTCATCTTTTTTTAGAACAAATATGGCAAGTTACGAAAATCTTCAGCAAGCATCTCATATTCTTCTGGGAAATTTTCCCTTCAGTGTTCTCACAGTCCTCAACTGTGATAATCTCAGTCTTGGATTGATTTTCAGAATGCGATGATG
This sequence comes from Leonotis leonurus, assembly GCA_026898415.1. Classification (NCBI taxonomy): domain Eukaryota; kingdom Viridiplantae; phylum Streptophyta; class Magnoliopsida; order Lamiales; family Lamiaceae; genus Leonotis; species Leonotis leonurus. Next base: position 26,243 of record JAPKLX010000148.1, on the reverse strand, counting down.
AGATGGATGCAGATGTAATTGAATTGATGGTTTTAGGATCAACATATCCATCAGGCATTACATGCGCATAAATTATCTGAGGAGTGAAGTCGTCTAAGTGATTACCCATCAAGAAATACTCTTCATTGAACTCCTCTTCGTCCTCAGTGGCCATCAAGCCAAGATCTTCATCATCTGATGAATCTGAGAAGTGCTTCTCGAAGACAGGTATGGAAGGTGAGTTGATCTGATCTACATCATCCTCAACAAGCATGGCCTTCCTTTCTGCATTGTGTTGATCTCTTCGCAGCCTAAATTTTTCCCTTTCCTTCTTACTGAGGTCTGGGCAGTCAGGTTTGAAGTGATTTGGAGACCCACATTCATAGAAAACGCCTTTGCTATGTGGTCTTTCAGGCTTGGACTGAGAGGTAGTCCCTCCCTGAGTAGTGGTGTTAGCTTCAGTGGAGGATGGTGTGGCCCTTCTTGTAAGGTTTATCTCTGTACATTTTCTTGTAGCAACCAATCCTTAAATCTGCACGTTCAAAGCGTTTGGCTATTAGTACATATTGTTTCATGAGTTCATCTTTTGACATACCTTCGAAGTCTAGTCCTTCAGACTTGGACTCTTTGACTGGACTCTTGTCTGCCTTGAAGGCAACTGCGTCCTAAGTGGAGGTAGATGGAACTAAATCTCGAACTAGATTGGTTCTATCCAATATCATTTATCTTGCTTCATGGTTCTTCAATATATTGAAGAGACCAGCGGTTGTTAGAGTGTTGAAGTCTGAGCGACTGTTGATTTGGATTTGATATGGCATATAGTCTTCGCGACGTAGACACCAAATGATCTTCAGATTGATCTCTCTCTAAGAATACTTCTTGTTGTTTAGTGCTCTAATGGAGGTCAGAATTTGTATGAGCCTCAATTCCAGCTCACTGATTGACTCTCTTGGCATCTACAAGAAAGCATCAAATTTTTGACATTCAAGGGTTAGTTTGTTCTCCTTGATTTCCTCTGAACCTGCGCACATCTGCTCGAGAGTCTCCCACATCTCTCTAGCGGTTTCGCAGTGTTGTACGTGCACTAGCATGGGTCGTTCCAGTGTGCCTGAGATAATGTGCTTGGTATAGTCATCCAAGCCTCCAATCTTCTTCTCTTCGGCAGTATATTTGTTGATAGGCTTGTATATTGTTCCTGGATCCCTTGTTTCAGTAGTCTCTTGAGGATAGGTCATCATCATATTGATTGGACCTGTGGGTATGACTTGCCACATCATGACGTGATGCGCATTCAGGAATGAAGATACTCTGTACCTTCAGTAGTCATAATCTTCGATGGAGAATATGGGTAACGTGATAGTATTTTCCATGACAAAGGTAGATATGCAAATGAGTAGTTAAGATTTTTTGAAAGATCTGTTTAAATGACCTTAAACACACTTGGGTTCAAGAAACAGTGATCGTAAAACACACTCTTCTGATACCACTTGTTGGTCCCGGAACGAGTATCTGGTGTATGCGGAATACACCAGTTTAAAACTTTTTCAGATTAAAATAATTTTTCAGGGGGGAGGGGGGGATCAAATCTGAGGGAGGTCGCTTCAGTCAAGAGTATAACTTTAGATAGCAATCCTTTAGTCTACACTTAGTGTTTGACTGATGGACTAATATCTTAATTATTGTAGTGCGGAAGTGGTGGTTTACAAGCTTACTCGTTTATCAGAAATCTTAATGTTATAATTCAAGTTTACACTTAATCAATATTCAGCTTATGCAATATAGCCTTAGAGAATAATGAATACTGAATGTAAATAGCAAAGACACAGAATTTGGTTTGTGTGGTTGTTTATCGTGTTTTTGTTGTGTTTTTAGTTGTGGTTTTGTCGTGTCTACACTTTAAGTTGTTTTATTTTCGTATCTTTTTAGTTAATTTATACGCCGGTCTTTGTGTTTTCGTGTTTGATGTAGGATGGTAGAATGAGGAAGGATTGGAGCTTGAAGTGGTGCCATATGTGTCGTACGTGCAAAACCGAGTGAAATGGAATGAGCTGAAAAATGCACGAGAGGAGAAACCAAAAGAAGTGAGTGAGCACGGAGTCCAGCGAGCATTGGGTGGATCAGAGCAAGAAATTTAGAAAGCAGAGGCCAGCGACTGCTGGGCCTGAGAAATTCACGTGTGAGCGAGGAAAAGCCAGCGACCGCTGGCTACTCAGCAATCGCTGGTTGTGCTTTATTGGCGGTTATTTGGCGGATATTAAGTGTGAAACCAAGGCATTATTCTGATCTAACTCTTGTAAACTCGAATATTCTCTCTAGAACAACATTTTTACTTGTTTTCTTAGATAGATTTAGTGAATTCCAACGGATTGAAGTGGATTCCAACTTGAAATTCTTACATTCTATCTAGTAAGTTTATTTTTGATGGATTCCATTTATGTTTCTACCATGTTTAGGATACTTGGCTAGATTCTTACTAAGATTGGATACTAATTATCTTGTTTGATGTTATAATTGATTCATGCTTGGTTGATTAACTTGTTTTTGTATGGAATTTAGTGTCTTGATCACCATTAGATTCACATAGGTGTAAAAGTAGATTGAAAAATTCCTTTAACACTTGATTTGGGGTTAATCAACATTTATTCTCTAATCGAAAATGTTAGAATAATAGTTCATATTAAGCTATGTGATTTCTAGATGTGAGAATTTGATACGGAAGTGAAAGTCACGGCTTAGTAAATAAATACAGAAGTGAATTGCTAACCTACATTTAGAGACTCTACCTGAGTATGAATGCATGATTAATTTGATGTCAATTTACGAGTACAAGTATCCAATCCTAGACTTCAATCTTTTGGTCTTCTTAGTTAGTTGTTTCAATCCTTAATTAGTTTAAGAACATCTATAAATCGTTTTAGAGTGTGTAGGAATTCATCTTTATCAATTGAGTACTTGTGGTTAATTGCCCTGTTTAGTCTTCCACGTGATTCGACTTAGGGTCAACTTATTACGTACTATAGGACTCGTTTAATTGCGAGAACTTGAACATACGTTCGGAGATAAAAACTCCTACGTCCACGAGTCTCTATGTGAGTCGAGGATTTCCAACTAAATGGAGTGTCTTACAGTGATCAACCTTAAAAGGTTTCATGAACAATTGATTATGATCACTTCCAGCTAAAGATAAAGTCTAAAACCAGATCTATTTTTTGGTTACAGATTGTATCGCTAAGAACACTAAAGGATTTGCGATAGGACATGAGTGTTCTAAAACTGAAGATAGCTTGAAAGCAGATAGCAGTTTAAGAGCGATTGAGCGTTTGATAACTTGGTAACCGGTGTTTGAAGCGTTCAAAGAGGTGGGGTATTTATAGGATATTCTCATGAATATATACGTTGTGAGAGAGAGCTTCGTCCGTAGCATTTGAAATCAGGGGAGGTTTTGGAATCTGAATCAAAACCATTATAAATATTTCCCAACAATAAAGAAGATGATGATCAATTTGTTTTTATTGAGAAAGGGGATGCTTTGTAGCAGGTATGAATAGATGCAGTTAAAGTTAATAAATTTTAAATTATACATTAGAAATAATTTAGAATATTATCATAACACTTATTCTTTTTTTTAGTTGATAAAATGGTGTTACTAATGTTTTTATCTTCTTTAAAAATGTAGAATGATGAAAATATGTCTAATGTTGTTTCTCTAAAGAAGAAGAAAGTATGGCGACAAGATGAATTTGAAAGGAAAATGAAAAGTTACGATAGTTTGCTTAATGCATTAAAGTTACTCTACATACACTTTGAAAAGTCATTGGCAGGTGGAAGGAGAGTAGAGTTTATATATGATGATAGCATCTTTGGTGTACCCATGCATTTTTCATCCACAAATAGGATGTCATTCCATTATGTGATTTAAAGGCGATATGTGGAAATTGTGTGTTGTTCTACACAAATTAACCAATTTTCTTACTTTCAATACATTTTTCAAGTAACATATATTTTTTATTTTAGTAAATAATATCAATTTTACAGGATCTTGTACGATATATTGAAGGAGAATAATGCACTTGATAAATATCGATTTGTGGATCCTTTTTCCACATCATATATGCCTAACTCCAATAGTAAGCTCGGGCATAGACTCTCGCTGATAGAATGCAAGATGTAATGTCAAATCAACTAGTGATAATCTTATGCAATGTTGAGTAAGTTTCAGTTAAATTAAACATCTTGTTTTTTTTAAAAATCTATCACTCTATATATCTTATATATGGTTATGTCGATTAGGAAACCTTGTCATCCCAATAATATATATTGAAAATGTGGTTTGTATATATATAAAATAGGTGTGGTTTACGAGACCGTTGTGTAGTTTATATTAATCATACACTACGATTTTTGAGAAAATCGTCGTCTATACTGAAACAAACACTACGATTTTTTAAAAATCGTAATCTATAATAACTCTTACACTACGATTTTTGAGAAAACTGTAGTCTATATTGAATCATACACTATAGTTTTGTTATAATCGTAGTCTATACTAGAACAAACACACTACAGTTTTTATTAAAAATTATAGTTTATAATAACTCTTACACTACGGTTTTTGAGAAAACTATAGTCTATATTGAATCATACACTACAATTGTTTCACAAAATTGTAGTCTATATTAAAACAAACACTACAGTTTTTTGACAACCATAGTCTATAAGAACTCTTACACTAAGGTTTTTGAGAAAATTGTAGTCTATACTGAATCATACACTACAGTTTTTCACAAAATCGTAGTCTATTGTAACTCAAACACTACAGTTTTTTCAATTAACTTTAGTATATACATACAAATATAATACGGTTACATGAAAAATCGTAGTGTATAATGGTAAATACACTACGGTTAAATGTTGAATTGTAGTAATTGAAATGAATACACTACAATTTTTTCTACATAGACTGTGTTTGATTCTCCGAATAAACTACGGTTTTAGAACTGTAGTGGATACTAATATGTGTACACTACGGTACTATAGACTACGCTTCTTAAAGGTCATAAACTACAGTTTAAAACCGTAGTTTGTGCTAATTTTTCTAGTAGTGTAAGCCTCCCTTTTATAGCTAAATGCGGGGGAAGCGAAGAGTCACAATTAAAAATCATAAATAAATTCTCATTAGTAATGAGAATGTAAAAGACCAAAGGTTATAGTCTTTCATTTCATGTGCTTTCAACTTTGAGATGGACTTTTAACTTTTGGATCTAAAAGCCTACAACTAGATGGTCTCAAAATATTTTCAAAATCTTTTACAATAAATTTCTCACTTACTGTGGAAATCGATTTTAAAAATAGCCTTGATTATTTAATTATCAAAGAATTAAATATACATCCGTCAAATTAATTAAGAACTCTACAAATTCAAAATCAATTTTCCATCATTTTTATTATTTTCATTTGAAGTGGACTTAATTGATTTGATTTTTAACATGCATGCGATACGACGCCAGGGGCGGACGCAGAAAAAAATATCAGAGGGTGCTAAAATAGTGT